>JANHFX010012956.1:4950-37652 GCA_027560015.1 Chloroceryle amazona | reverse complement strand
TTCCCCTTTCCCCTTTCCCCTTTCCCCTTTCCCCTTTCCCCTTTCCCCTTTCCCCTTTCCCCTTTCCCCTTTCCTTTGTTTTCTCACAAGGAACATGCAGCGTTCATGATCACCACTGGAAAGTTCTTTTGCTTATCACTCATGGCTGTTTCCAGTCATTAATTGGCCCCCAATTGCTCATTAAGTTTTTCTCAGCCTGACAGTTCTTCTAAGCTGTACGGGATGCTTCCTTCTGCCTTCTCTCTTTGGTCTCATCACATGAATCTTCATAAACAAGAGTCATTGCCTTTCCTTCCGCATGGCTTTGTTTAAAAGAAAGGCACGGGTCAGAGTCTTGATTTTGTCTCAAGTTTCTGGCTCCATCCTGGGTATAAATTATTGACATATTCCCTTTTATTTATAAAATACATTTGAAGAACATGAACAAGAGATGTCTTTTGCTTGGTGCTCCATTTTTTTGGGCAGATTTTACACCACCTTACTTATGTGATATTTAATCTTCTTGTGATTTAGTACACAAAACTGGTAACTCCAGCATATGATTTACCCTCTCTAGTTATCACACCCTCATATGGCCTTCAGCCTTCTCTCTCTGTTCTTTCTTCTCTACACAGGATAAGAGATCCTCTTTCTTTTATAAATCACCGTGCAAATCCTCATTGTTAATTAGCAAACTATAATTTACACAGTGTTGCAACACTTCCGTAACGGAGCACCTAAAAAAAAAGCTGCATAGAAAATGAGCAGTACTGTCTGGAAATTATCCTGTGGGATTGTGGGCTTCAGAGTCCAGTCTTCTGTGTCATTCAGAGAAAAAGAAGATAATTTAGATCTCACTGATGTATAATTAGTACCCAAGAATTAATATCTTCATTGGACAAGAAGAAAGGAAGGCAAAAGGGTCCTCAAGAGAAAGGTCTCTGACTGGATCCGTTGGCATCAGCACTAGATGCTATTGGATTTTAGTAGATATGATACACTAATAGAGACACATGTCCCTCAGTACAGCAAATGCCTGTGTGCTGGAGCTCCCAATCCACTAATTACTCTGTTTAACACAAAGACATTTGTGAAATAGTGTTTGAAAAGAAAAGCCAAGCTGTGTAATCTATATGCTCTGGGATTCTGCTAATGCTGAGTCCCGGACCAACTGCCCTCCGCATGAGAATAAATGACAAATGACTTTTCTACTTTGTTCTTTCTTCATTATATTTGAAATGCAGGATGTGTTCTGTTGAACATTTTTAGTCTACCTTGTTCTCTCCAAAATATGGACCAGTTCATGACATTCAGAAAGTGCCGATTCTATGTGACTTTAGTGTATTCCAGGACATTTTTGCCTTTCAAATTAAACCTGCTTATGGCCAGGTATTGTGCACTCCTGATGATTAAGAGCTAGTATGGGAGATTTTTTTTGTTTAAATGCACACAAGTACATTAATGGAAGATAGAGGAAATGCATTTAGCAAAGCTGGCTTTTACATTTCTGCTCAGGCACTAAAGAAAGGCTCGAATTTTCATGAGGGTTGAATAGTTGCTAAGTTTTTGACAACTGGGCCATACCAGTTTCATACCATACTGCATACCCTGCTGTCACAGCATGTACACTTCTTACCGGCTAAATTCACCACCACTGAGTCACATACCAAAACCTCTAAACTGGTCCAAATCCCTAAATTAGCCAGTTTATATTCCTTACATTAATTTGTCGTTGTGGACACCTGATTTAAGATTAGGCTGTCCACTGATAGTGGTTTGCAAACTAATGTGTGGAAAGTTGTGCAGATAGAAATAAAGAAAAATGTCTTTCAAATGATTCCTATCCTCACCTTTTTCCTAGAGATAGTTTGCGTTGTTATTAACTGACTGCTAATGTCACTGTCTGGCCACCTTTAATGATACTTGCCATTAGTCAGGGCTGTTAAGCCCAGCTATGTGTTTCTATTTTGTTGACCCTGGCTGGCTATAGATATCACTGTTATATATTGCGTATATAAAGCCGTGTAAGTCATTCTGTGGGTCAGTGAGTTGTGAGAGCTGGCTGCCCTGAAATCCAGCTCTCCACGTGCCTTTCAAAGGGCACGTGCAAGTTAAAGCCGGGCAAGCAGAAAAAAAATCACTTAGAAAAGCTTTGAGTTTCAATGATGTGCTGCTCTACAAAGAAAAGGATCTACTGCTGGATCCAGAGTTCAGGACGGTCAGCTGGTGTTTTCCTATGTAACTGTGACCTTTAGATCACAGTTCTAGAGATCTTCCTGCTTCAGCAGTTGCCATAAACACAGGGCTGGAAGGAAGACATGCTCAAATCCACCGTCAGTCCAAAGTGATTTCATCTAGCCTCTCATCTGAGTCAGGAATATGATTAATTCAAATTATGTAACTGATTAGCAGTTTGTATGTTTAAATGAAAAATATTAGATTGAAAATATAAAAGGGCTTCATTTGCAATTTGAACATCTGAGTATGAAGCAGCTCAGCAGGGAGGCTGTTCCACCTAGTGTGGGCTGAGGATGGTTGGTGAAGATGGGAGCAATCGGTGCAGGACACAACAGTGGCTTTGTTCACTGTTTGGACTGGTGAGAGAGGTTTTTGCAGGTTCTGAAGGAACATTTGCATTTCCCAGTCAGCTTTGGGCAAACAGTGGTCTGGTCAGGAAAGGGCAAAACTAATTCCTAATTGGATGTAGCACTAGAAGAGGAGAAACAAGAGGAAGAAATCAATGCTTACATAACACTAAATCCTCCCTCTTCCTCTTCTGCACAAACCACCTTGGTTTCAAGTATCAAAGTCTGACCGTGGTGTAAGCTGTTTTACACCAGCTCTGTGCCTACTTTGCAGTGTGAGCAACTCCACTGCCTGCCTGTGTCCGACAAGGTCCAAATGGGCAGCTGGCAGGGAGTGATGAGTGAACTCATCCCAGACTACGTGTGCTTAGATAAACTGCAGTTAACTTAGATAAGCTGCCTAGAATTGACTGCTAGCATTTCAAGAGATGGGATTGAGTTTAGGCCTGCTTTTTTTGTTTCCTTGGTTTTTTTTGCTTTTGAGGGAAGAAAAGTTATGGTCAGAAACTTGGCAAGTTTGGAATTGTTTGACAAATCCAATATATTGCTTGCAAAGTTTGTGAAACATAAAACTGCAAGAGGTTGGAACACCTACAGTAACAAGTAAGAAGTAAATCATGACAGACTGAGTGACTAGGGTGTTAAATAAAGTCACAACAGAACCTGTCACAGGTTTTCTGATAAGCTTTGGAAGAACACCTGACAAGTCACATTAATGGCAGCCGTTATTATTTGATTACATTAGAGCTTTGAATGCAAAGGAGACAGTATTTTGCATTGCTGTCTTCATAACAGTGTTTTGGTCACCATATCCTAGTTTGTGAAAGTTGCTGAGCAATTTTATTTTCATATTAATTTATGATGTCCTTTTTCTATGGGGAGGTGATTTTATTTTGACAAAGTGCAGTAACACTCAAGAACTGCTAATATTTGATGTATAGAGAAGGTCATGAATTCATATCCATGCTGGGGCAGATATTACAGTATATATACTGGAGATGGATGGCACTTGTTTTATGCTACAGTGTTAAGGAAGACAGTAAATCAAAAGATGTTACTTCTCACCTTGCTGAAGTTGTAAAATGAATATAACGCTTCATTTTATTGAAAGATCCAATTAGGGATGGGAAAGGCCAGGTCACACAGAGCTGGGCTTCCCAAAAGCTAGAATTACCTCTCCAGGGTAACTGAGATATCATTTGTGATGCGGAGAACCAAGTTTTTTTTCTGTGAAAATCAATAAATCCACCACTGTCCATCACTGCCTCTTTGCATTGTCACGATGAAGTTTCCTCTTGACAGGTGATTAAAAAAAGACTTTGTATTGCTGCTTCTGTTAATATACGGGCATCATGCTGCTCCTATTGCAGCTCAGCCCCCCACTGCAGAACTGGTCAGGCTCTCCATGGGAAATCCCATGATACTACACTTGGGGAACAATTCAGGGTTTGGGGGGTGATGTGCTTAGTTTTTTTTCCTTCCTGTGCTTCTCATCATTATCTCATCTTGCTGTAAGATCAGACAGGCAAACCTCAGGCAGCAGCTACTATTAAGGTGGCTGCCCAGCACATTTCAGCCAGAGTGAAGGGAAATATTTGAGCATGGTGTGGCTTGGCCTCTTCTCCCAGCCCAGGAAAGAGCAGTCTTTGCCCTTGGTTGTTTCTAAATGAAATGGCTTTGCTCTGGGGAAACTCGGCACTCCCTGAAGTCCTGAGAACTGGTAAATAGCAAAGCTGTATTTATTATATTTGGCAAAACTGGAGTGGGCTTAAGTGTAAAGGCCAATTAAGTGTACAGAGGAGAGAGGAACAAAACGTTGGGGACAAACAAGCTTGTGGTAGCTGGAGAAACTGTCCCTTGAAAAGGAAGTGATGGACAGGTTTTTATTAGGAGGTGGGTTCTTGGATGGGGTTGATTCTCTCTCCAGCCACAGTCCTTGATTTTTATTTTTGTTGCTTAATTTGTGTTTGACAAATAAACAGAGCAGACAGTGACCTTAAACAGTTCTTTAAAGAAACAATGATTTTATAGCCTTTCTTCTTTCTGTTTTGACTGACTTCTTCCTTCATTTGTGGTTCTTTCTGTCTTTGTCACCTTCTTCTCCTCTTTTCTCCCCTTGCCTACTTTTTTTCCTCATCTTTGGATATTTAATATTAGAAAAGCAGCTAGAAGATTTAGGGGAGTTTGGTCCTGCTAGGTTACCTTTTCTATGATTACTGGTATCAGTCGCTCTTTGCACCTTACTACCTGGAAAAGTGGGATACAGATGTTTGACACATGATTATAAACCGTGTTAGACTCTTCTGCTGGGAAAGGTGTTGCTGGTTTTATTTCATTAACCATTCACTTAACCAATCTGCCCTGTTGTTGCAGGCCATTAAGGAAGCATTTTAGCATTACTTGCTTTTGTGGGACATCAGCCAGTTAACATTAGCTTAAGTTCGTTGTCTGGCTTTGCTAAGAAGATTTCAGGTTGGTCGAATCAACTAGTGTACACAGACTAATTGCTGACGAGCGTGCATCCATGGTACCAGCACTTTGGTTAAGATGGGGAAAATGTCCTGATGCTTGTGCTAGCTAGGTAAGATTGCATTCGTTTCTTCTGATTTATTTCATAAACTTGGATTTTTTATTTCATTATTGGTTTAGCTTGCAGGGTATTCACCTTGTGTTTAAAATCTGCAGGCTGTTCAATCCTCCTCACAGCGTTTGCAACAATCCATCTTTTACAATATTCAAAATACTCTAGTGACCTAAACATAAAATGGCTTACAAAGGCTTGGAGAGCACACATTCAAGCTCTGATTTTTATATTACCATCTTTATTTGCTGAAACAAATGGGAACTAAAGGAAGCTACTGCCACAGGCAATCTGTGTCACCAGTAGCAATGCACATCTTCACAGATAGTTTATAAGCAAATTCTTCAAAATTGTTTCTACATAGTTTGAGGGGTTTTATCCTGCATTTGGATCCATGCTTGATAGCATATGAAAAAAAAACAACCCACCCCAGACTCTCTGATAATGTAATACATATATCTTTAGCAAATGACTTAAATTCAT
Organism: Chloroceryle amazona; assembly: GCA_027560015.1. Classification (NCBI taxonomy): domain Eukaryota; kingdom Metazoa; phylum Chordata; class Aves; order Coraciiformes; family Cerylidae; genus Chloroceryle; species Chloroceryle amazona. The sequence continues at coordinate 32,024 of JANHFX010012956.1, read as the reverse complement.
TTAGTTGTGAGGTTAGAATAACAAAGAGATATAAAGAATACTAACCAGTGGGAAGAAGGATTGGTCTCTGGGTAAGAGAGTCAGGGTTTGCCTTTTCTGTTTGGTGCAAGTATGTTATCATTCAGCAGAGAGGTGTGTAGTAGTTACAACATTAGTTGATTGGATAGTTAATAACTTTGATACGGAGAAATTAACAAAAGAAAATAGATGGCAATTCTAATAGCAGCTAAGAGGAATAATTGTTCTACCTAACAACTGATTGAATATTATGTCAAGCAATATCAACATCAAAAAGAAGCTAAATGCCAAACAAGTAAATGAAACAATGATAGCTTTTAAAGCTGTAATATTTGATTGGGAAATAAATGAGCCTGGCATTATGTAAGGCTTGTCTACATGGAGAAATTCATCAATGCAACTATATTGGTATAATTATACCTTTCAAAGCAACATAAAGCTGAACAAAGCAAAGGCACTCTGATTGCAGAATAAGGTTCTCCACACGAGGAGTTACACAGCTCTAACGCCAGTGTTGAAATTATACTGGTGTGATTACAGTGGTTAATTTGCCCATGAAGACAAGCCCTAAACCGTTTGGTGGTCTGCTGCCACCTTCCTGCCTGGCTCCCTTTGCAGCAGGCCGTGGCATTCTGCTCTGCCCAGCAAGATGAAGGCTGTAGTTGTATTGATCCTACGAAAGGATGCAAAGCCAAACAGCAAGCCGTGTTCAGGCTGTAATACACAATGCACTAATGTGGCAGGTCCACATGGTAAATACCATTTAAATGCATGCAGTTTTATAATACAGAAAACACTCTCCTGCCCATTACTGTACTTGACTATGGCATAATTTCCAATTGTGATAATACAATTTTTTTACTTCTTTAACCTGCTTGCTAGGAAGAAAAATGAGTCTGTTGTTCACTTCACCCTAATTAAGTTGATAAATAGTATTTTTGTAAAATTTGATTAAAAAGTTAACTCAAAGATTTGTATTTGCAAAGAGTCAGTGTTTTTTTGTGACTCAAGTTTTCATAAGCTGAATTTCATACCCACTTGACTGGGAAGGAATGAGGTAAAAGAAAAAATCTAGCACTTCTTTTCCAAGTACCTCACATGCTTGTTTCTGAACCTCTGAAACCACAGAGTAACTCTTTAAATGGGAAAAATCAGATCGAACAAGTGAAGAAGACTAAATTAAGAGATCTGAAAATCACTTACTCTCTTAAGAAAGGAAAAATTCAATTCCTGTCCAAGGATTTGAACTGATTCAACATGTGGCAGTGGGTCAAGAGAAACAGGTCACCTTGTGTCTTCCTGTCTGGTGCTCTGCTTTAGAGAAAAGTGCTAACAAAGGCTACAGCAACATTAAATGTGACCAGTTACACTTTCTCTGTGCACAGCTGTTTCTATATGTTCTGGACCTCATAGAGAAATTGTGCTACAATTTGCAGTGAGTACTGAAGGATGCAACTGGAAAGCATGCCTTTGTAACCAGCTTTGGTGGATACAGGCAGAGCAGCACCTGATCCATCTGTGTAAACTTGCATGTTGGTTTTGCATCTACAAATATTACAGCCTCAACTTAAAGGATCCTAAAGATAGTATGGCCTGTAGAATATTTTGTGATTTTAGCAAGCTTATGTACTATATGGCCTTTTTTAAAGTCAGTGTGAATGTATAAAGATTATAGTTGTTCATGTATACTATACTTTACAAGAAGAAAATCAATTTTTCATTCCTCTGCGGCAGCTTGCAATACAACGGGAATATTACCTCAACCAAGTAAACAGAATTATCTGAATAAGAAAAATGTAGCAGAAAGTCTTTATCTCTCTATTTTCGACTTTTATTATCTAAGTTTGACTGGGATTTAAAAGAAAGGAGGGAAGATGAGCCAAATGCAGAATTGTTATGAAAGAAGGCCCCACGGAAGGCCTGTGAAAGGTCCAGAATGAAAATGAATTTAAACAACTGTAGTAGGAATGGAATGTGGCAGTCAGGAAGCCTTTGTGGGAAGACTGTTCTTTTTTCTGCTACCTTTTTTTCCTTCATTGGTTTGTATTTGTCTGAATTGCCTGTGGCCCAGACTGGAAAATACCTATCTTAAATGTTAATCTCTATATAACTGTTCCTGGAATATCTGAGCATTTCACACACATTAAGAATGTCTCCTTTATAAACCCCCAGTATACACTGTATTTTTATTATTATCCTTATATTACAGATATAAGTTCCTCTAGGTCACGTTAAAAGAAGGATGAATGAGATTTTTGTCACAGGCCATTCTTTCCCTTGTGTGGTTATGATAGATGTCTATTTGTAGATATCTATCTGCACAACTCAAAAAATGGTACCTAGATTTGAGGGTCATTCCATTAATAGCAGCACACGGCAGCCTGACTAACAGAAGAGCTGGACCTAAGGCAGAGGAAGGGCCCCTATGCTCAAAGAGAGGAAAGAAGTTTGAGGGCTGTAACCCTGAAACTCCCTGGAGCAGGCAAAGGTGACAGGGGTTCCAAGACAGTGTCATGCCATAAGTGTAAGGCTTCAGATTGGGACTTAAAATGGGGATTTTGGACATGAAAAATCCACACCACCTTTTACAGCGATTGGTGTTTTGTCTCTAAGAACACAAGTGTATTTGTCTCACTAAATCTTGTTTAAAATATTCAGCAATATATAGCACTCTCATCTTCCTACCCATAAATGCTTCTTCAGGGTGTTGCATCTCATTTTAACACTTGGTACGGTGTTTTCAAATGCTGGCTACATCTCAATGACAGATGCAAAGGGAAGGACAACCCCACTTGTGACATTTCAATACATTTTGGTGTTTAGAAGTAAGAGTTTGGGTTCTTTTTTAATTATATATTCTGTAATTACTGCATCAGAATTAATGGAACTGCACCAGTGTATGTCAGTGGAGTGCTTTACTCAGGAGATTTTCTGTATTATGTCCATATCTCACTTTTTTTGAGGAATATTAATCCCCTGCAATAACAGAACTGGCCAATTATCCAGTGCTGCATATGGAAACAACAAATGAAAATTCATTCCTGCTGTGATCTGATGACTTTCACAGCTACAGTTTCTCTCCTCTGAATGTATAAGTAGAAATGACTTTAGTGTCTTTAAAATTTACATTATATAGTCTCTTGTACTTTACTCTCCCTTATAAAATCCAATTATAGAATTTGACTTCATGAGCTTTTTCCTGGGTTAGTGAAGTCCATAGACTGATATATTCCTAAAAAAAAGAAAAGAAAAAAAAAGTTAGATTTTAATTTTTCAGTATGCATTGGGAAAAAAAAGAGATGCCATGCTGAAATCTATAGATACCATATAAGAGCAGTTCTGTTGCTTCCTGTGTGGAGCAATACATGACAACTTACAAACAGTGTGAGTGATTGTCATGCAATGTCCAGCAGCTTTCTTGGGAACTGCTCCGTGCTCCGGACTGAGAAGGAACTACTGTCATATGTATCCAAAATTGCATCTCTTACTGCTTTGCAAGTTTTTGTCTGTTATACTTCCAGCTTTGTCTTTAATTTAAGGACTTTGGAATGGTATTGTTTTATTTTCCTAAATTTCAAGATGATGTTTTCACCTCTTGGACCTTTTATTGTTTGGTCTTTTGTCTTGGAAATAGCTCTGGATTGATGTGAAGGCGATAACAATTCTGAAAAAAAAAAATTATTGACCCAGGGGTTATTTATCCCTTGAAATATTCTAGATAATTTTCTTTATTCTAAAGTCTTTAATATGTTTATTGAGTCAGCAGAAGTTTATTTTGTGAACTTAGTAGTTGCCAGTGATCTTTCCTGGAAAATGGATAGCATCTGGTTTTGGTAAGACTGATCTTGTCTTGTTTTTTAAAGACACCATCTGCTTTCCAGTGCTCCAAAGGGGACTGTCATGTCCAGTGGGATTTTTATCATATGTTTGCCTCCATTTCTGAGTATCTGAATATTTCAAAGAGCAGCTAAAGGCACAATTTTTCCTCCTAAACAGAGTATTTCTTTATATATTAAAATCACGTGGATGTATTTTCATCAAATTGAGGTTAAAGTTGTAAAATGCTTCTTGTAAATGTTATACTTCCATATTTAATAATGTATATTTAGTGTATACTTATCCAAAGTAGGTTTTGGTACAGAGTCACTGCAAATATATTAAATTAGGCAAACAACAGACCCTTTTTCTGAAATGGGAGCTTTGGATCTGGTCCCCTAAAAATTGCTCGACAAACTGCTCTCAGAAATGCCTTTTAGTATCACCAATCACATCTACATTTTAAAAAGAACAAACAAAATCTAGCTTTATTCAACTGTGAATTCTATTGACCTGATTGAGCAACTTCTGTTCCTGTGAAAATTCGTTACTTGCATGCTAATTACACTGAAACCCTTTCGTCAGGATCACGATGGGGTATGGGTGAGGATTCTATTGACATTTTATTTCCAACTAACATCCCAGTCCCTTTCAGCCACCAGAAGTAAAGCACATGCTCAAGTTTAAGCACGAGCTTTAGTATTTTAATGAATTAGAGATTTGGCAACTAGTGAGAATACTAATGTGAGTGAAATCATATAGGTGCTTAAGGCTAGAAAGATCCGAACTATAGAAATAATAGAAAAGTAAAATGTAATTATTTCCTTCATCTGAGGTCACACTCTGAGTTTCAGAACCAAAACCAGAGGACTCATTCATATGCCACTATTAAAAAAAAAAAATTATATCCACATTGTGTAGAGCCCTTTACTATGATTACAGCTGTAATGCAGTATTTTACTGTGGGAGATCTGAGGCAGTGGCTATAGTATCTGAGTGGATTCTTAGCATGGCTATTTCCTTAACAAGGTTCATAAATTTACTAGACCATTATGTAATTTTTATTCCTTTTCCTCTGAATTCAACATGTGCCAGATGTCATTTCCAGACTGATTTTGTGTGTGTGAAAGATACACAACATGAGGGACAGCCAAGCAAATGCACGAATGGATGCAGCTTTATCGATGAGTAGCAGCGTCTGGTGTTCAATGGCATCAGGCTGCATTCCCCACGGATGATCACTGGGAATGCCACCCCAGCTCCATCTGTTCACGTTGAAGAGGTTTTGTAAAAATAGGAAAGTCACATACCTGCCATGTTTTATGACACTCACCAATACCTTATCGTATGGAATGTCTTGCTTTATATGCAGTATATTCAGTGTTTGACCTTCTTCATCCATATGCATTGCATATATTGCATATATCTCTGTAGCTTTCTACATTTTCTGTGTGTAGATGCACACACTTGTATAGAAGGTTTAAATACACTCACCTTAATGCTACGTTAACAAGTAAAGACAATAATTTGCCACATTCCTTAAAACCACATTGTCCCCGAATAAAAACTGTTCCAGAGAAACAAGATATTGGATAATGCTTAATTCTTTCTTGTTGCATAGAATGAAATGATATCAGAACACTTGATTCAAACACAATTGTAAAAGAATGAATTTTAAACTCTATTTCAGCCACTAGGAATAAAGGAGATTATTCGTATTAAGGTGTGACTTCATCACATAATGTCAATAAGTGTTGTTTGGTCCTTATGTTTTACTACAGGTGCTAAGCAGGTGATTAAGTTAAGCAGGATATATACCTGGTTAGTGACATTCTGTCAACAAGTGCTACAGAACACAGATCCTGGCTGAATACTGTTCCTTTTAACTTTTCAGGTCATGCCACTTCTGTCTGTCAGACAAATACAATAGGAATTACTCAATTTAACACCATTTCGGTTCTAATTGAATTCCATTTGCTAAATCCTGAATAAATACATTACAACTGCTGCTTCGGTCAAACAGAGAGAAATAGCCATCTTTTAATGACTCCCCTGTGGATTTAATGCCTATTCTATCTGTTACAATAATGATTCCTACATCACTGGAATATATTTAAAGGATAATAGTTATTTAAACATGCCAAATCTTTATACAGCAGATAAGTGTCTTTAATTTGCATTTATGAAATCAAAAGGAGGGCTAGAATAACTAGTTACCAATTTGTCTGTTTTGTAAAGTATCTTGGTATCAGAGCAAAGCTACGGGATTACGAAAGAGTTTTTATGTTTGCTCTTCATATCAATCTTAGGTGAAGAAAGAGGATCCCATCAAGGATGGGATTCACGTCACCAAATGCAGATAGCTACCATGCTCACCCTGCTCATCACCCCGGACAGTCTGTTGGGGAAAGTAGGCCACCTACATGTGATTCATCTTTTTGGACAGCAGATATATGGAAAAGCTTAGATGAATGACTCCATAGAAGTGATCTCAGGAGGATTAAATTCAAAGATATTTTGTCCATTATAGGGATCTGAAGTTAGGTGAGATGAATCGCCCTTAAGACCATAAATGAGAAGTCAATTTGTTGAAATGAAGAGGCTCACACTGGAAGGGAAGGCAAATGCCTCATAAGGTTAAAGCTTAAGGGAAAGAAGAGAGTGAAATTGTTGCACTTGAAAAGAAACAAACCAAACCAAAAATTGAAATCTTTCATTTGTTGCAGGCCAGCTGAATAATTCAATTCAAATGATCACCATTTTTTTCCTTTCTTTTTTTAAGAGACCTGAATCTTTGTTGCTGCTGATGTCACTCATAGACCAATGGTTAGGCATTCACGTGGAACATGTGAGACTGAACTTTCCAAAATCCAGCTGTGAACCAAGGGAAAGGAAGACTTGAACCCACAAGTCTTCCTTTGAGATGAATGAGATGAATGTCATCAGTACTGAGACGTGGTAGGTATTCAGACTTCTCTGCCTTGACAGTTTTGTGAATGGTCACTTAAGTCACACTTTTATTTTTCATCAGCCCGAGTTATTTGGAAAATTTGACTCAAAATGCTGAATAATTTCAGTTCTAGTTAGCTTTTTTTCAATAAACTATTCACAACCTCCCACTCGCTCTGCCTCCAAAATTCCATCTTTAGCGCAGATCTTGTGAAACAATCTAGATGATAAGAGAGAATCTAATATAAAATGTGTACTTTGCAGAAATTCTTTAAAATATGTGTTAAGCATAATGCTCTTACATACCCGGTCTTTAAAACATATCAGTGCTAGAAGACTTTTTAGGGCTGTGTTCCAGTTAAATCCAGTGAAGCTTGAGTTAGAGGTTACAGGTTGAAGATTCATACAGGACTTGAACGACTCTTGCTACAGAAGTGGCTTTCATCGCTTTGAACCTGCGTGGTCTAATCTGTGGTTAAGGCACCACACACAAGAAATGCCAGTTCTTGCTCTGCAACAGGATTTCTGTGTGAGCCCTGATCCCTTAACCTCTCCCACCCAATTAGCCAGCTGATGATATTTGTGTCTTGGTAGCAACATTTTTATCAGGAAGCTCTTTGCCCTTTCTGGTGAGGTAGAGACTAAGTCTCAACAATGAAGAGTTCAAAGACTCATGTTATGTTTTGTCTCAGAAAGTTGCCTCGAACATTAAATGAGTAGAATGAATGCTGAAATTGAAAGTGTTCCCTTATCAACCAGAACAGAGAAGAAGAGTTACCTCTCCTGCTACCTCCAGGCGTGCTGCTTTTTCTTCTTCACCACCTCCTCTTTTTCTGTAATATTTTCCAAACATTCAAAACCGCCTTTGATTTTTATTTTACCCTGAAGGATTTTTAATGTTTCACTAATGTTCTAAATGCAGATGACTAGGAGAATATAATTCGCTCAGAAATTAGTTAAAATGTAGCTATGGCAAAAGTATCATGTAGCAGGAAATAGATTTTGTGAGTTTAAAATTGTTTGATCTGTTGTGTGCCGTTCCTTGTTTTGGAGTTCCTGCTCAGTCCTTTCAAGGTAAAAATTTAGAGGCAGAGTGGCTCCTGCTTTCTTTGCCTGTGGACAGCTTGCTCACAACTCCACTACCAAAAGAGGGTTGTTTTAAAATATCTTCACAATACCGTTGCAGAAATTTACATTTTTCTTGTGATAGCTGCCAGTAAATACGCACCCTGTGGTGCATTGTCACTAAAGTAATCCATTGCAAGTGATGAAAATAATATATTGAGTTCAGGATTTTTAACAAGTAAAGGAATGCAGCAAGGAAGTGTTATTTGTAAATCTGAGTTGAATGAATGGATGAGGTACAGAGCCACTGGTGATTTCTGACACCAGAATGTTTATTCATTACTGAAACTAACATTCGATGATTTTTACAGTCTTCATGGACTGTCTCCATGCTTCCCACTTACACCCTTGGCCTTCTTAGTATGTTGGTAGCCACTTTCCTCTTAACCTAACCTGATTCAGAGCCCCATGACTGCTTTCAGGACTGTGCTAGCAATGGTATGCTAAATATCCCCATCGATAGCATGGTGTCACTGGGGAATTTGCAGAGGTCACCTAACTTACTGTCCCCCTTAAAATACTTTTTGCCTTCAGGTTTTATATTAACTGAGTTGGTGGCAGACTAAGTGATTCTTTTTGCCCTTTATTTCTTTTATTCTACTTACAAAACGTTACAAATAGCCCACTCCAGCATAAAAGATCAGAAACTACCAGCTTCTGTAAATCTGCATTGCTTTCACACCTGATGGTATTTCCACTGTGGTCAATACAGGGAATAAAGGAAAAAACAGGCAATGATTTTACTTCTTCAAAAATTAAACATGGAATGTGATATTTAGGATTATCTGGCCATGCTGCTTGACCTTTTGAATATTATGGCTCAATAGTGACAATGTGTTTTTGAAGAACTGTCAAGACACAGCATATGGGCAGGGGTTCAGAGGATCCCCTTTAAGGCTGTCTAATTTGGGGGTTTGTATTCCTAGACTTTACAAATGAGTTAGAACAATTTGAATATATGGAGTTCTGTTTTTCTATTATTCAGTTTTCTTATTTTTCCTTTCTTTAGCTCTTCTCTTCTCTTCTCTTCTCTTCTCTTCTCTTCTCTTCTCTTCTCTTCTCTTCTCTTCTCTTCTCCTCCATCTCCTCTCTTCTTCTCATTGCAGCTTGCCTTTCTCTCAGGGTGACCTTAAACTAAAATCTAATCTATGTAGATAAAAAAACTCCATCATCTACCTAATGAAAAGATAAGATAAACCCACACAGGTTTGAGGTGTATGATACACTGTTATGTGCTTACATACCAAAATGTATTGGCAGGAGCCCAAAAGTGTCCTAGAAAATACACAGAAATAAGATAGACAGGTAGAAACAATTATTGATCAAGACCTTCTGTACTAGGAACTGAAGTTAATAACATTTTATATCAAAATCAAGTGTGGATCCTCAGGGTGAGAGATGTTTTCTGAAAATGTTTGCTTGTACTTTGCTACATACAGGCTTGTAGGGAAGCCATTCAGACTCAGTAGCATGGGAGCAGAAAAATGGTAGATCACAAAAACTTTGGAAACATAAGTGCTAGCGAGTCATTATTAGTTCTTTTTTTTTTTTTAAAAAAAAAAGAAGTTAATTTGGCTATGTGGCCAAGCACAACTAGATCAGATTTTTTATTTTATTTTTTTTATTTCAAATTCCTTGGTACACAGAACAACCATTTCAGGAAAGAACACTCAGATTATTATATTTGCAATATACATTTTAGTTATGCTGTTTAATTAACAAGAACAAATGCATTATGTGCTCACAGTGTAAATGAAGAATCTCAGTTAAGAATGGGTTAGGAAAAAAAAAGGTGTAAAGCCAGCATTTTGCAGAACAGAGCCATGGTTCAGTGCTATATACACTTAGGGCAGCCACATACACAAATCCGGAGGGTTGTGGGTATAAATCTACCTGGGCATGTGCATTGTGCCATCCATTTTGTGTGTGCAGTCTGAAGAAGTGAATGTGAAAGCTCTGAGTACCTGGTTGCCTTGAAAGACTGCTCGTGGGTAGAGGAAGCTTGCAATTTTATCCCGGACTCAGCTATTAGTTAATGGGAAAAGTACTCTGTCTCTTCTGTGGTCAGATATGACATAAACTGTCCTCAGGTGTTTAGGGTTTATCTGGAATGGGGTGCTAACCCTTAAAGATATGGTCCCAGAATAGCCAGCTTGCTTTCCTTCCTATGGCTGTAGTGTTGAAGAGCCATCAACATTAAAAGCAGGAAGATCAGGCAAGCATAAAAAGGATGGCATCATGTAAAAAGGTGATACCACAGGGCTCAAACTAAAATACAGCATTAGGCTGTGGCTCAGCAAGGGCACAAACTGGAGGGATTCCAAAGGTTCCCTCTTGTTGCTGAGTGCAGCAGATCCTTGAGAATCTACTTCACTGAAGATACTATGCTGTAAGACTGGTCTAAAGGAAGATTTTGTCATGAATATTTTGTGCCTAGTCTCTGCCAACTGAAATAACTTTGCTTCAGATTGAGCCAAATGAACAAGGAAAAAAAAAACAAAGCACACAGGCTGCATTTACACATTGACACTTTGAACCAAGCTAACAATGCTCCTGGTTTAGGTGTTAGAAATCATCTGTAACTCTGAACTTATATGTTCCCAGTGGGGGGTTTAAAACAGTTTCCTAAGGTTGCCATCAGCCGCTCGCTGCTCGAAGATATCTTTGCACTTTTCTAGGCATTCTCACTCTCATTTCAAATTAAGGGACTCTGTGTCTTTCTTTGGGTCTGACCAGCTGCAGTCATGTTGGTCCTGTACAGAGAGGTACAGGAAAATGTTTTTTTAACGTACAGTTATGACTGGGCTGGGGTTTTCTCAATTATTTTCTTCTTTCCATTTCTGACCCTGCAAAAACATGTGTATAATATTTTATTCCCTTTCTTCTTGCAAGCTTTGCTAATTATACTACAAGTAAAGGCTTTACTCTTTTCTTTCGATTACATTTAAAAAGGCATGCTTAAAGATGGTGTTACCTTTAGGAAAGATTTCTGGCAGAAGAAAATTCTGTTCTCCCAACAACACTCAAGGCAAAGTTTGTTTTGATTGAACACTCTTCAAATGTTTTGGGGTTTGTTTTTTTTTGCCTTTTTATAAAAGAATAGCTCTTCTTCGATGGAAAAATGGTATCTAAAGCCTCTCTCATACTTTGGAGGTTCTTTCACATACTATAAAGAATATTTCTTGTTTCAAAACAAAAAAGGAAATGAAGGTGTTCTCAGTTTCCTGGGTGTCTAATCTGCATAACTGACAACTCTGAGACAAGTGGCCATTGGCAAAAAATCCATCTCTAAGTAAAACAGGATTTCACCTCCTGTGGCAAATCAGGAGAAAATGGATAACCAAGTCATGCAGATTTGAAACATGTGCTTTTGACTTTTTCCCTCTATAATCCTCCTCACAATTGGTGATTGCACACCCTTTGCTTCCTAAGAGGCATTTAAAGAATAGACTAATATCACATCCTACATAAGCTTCTAAAGGCCCTAAAAATGCCATGAATCTCCCCAAGTAGAGCAGTATGGAGTCTTCCAAAACTCTCTGGTGAACCCTAGTTAAACCTCGTGTTCACTTCACATTAAACTAGCCACATTTTCCATATTAGGGATGCAGTTTTCAGGTTTTAAAATTATGAAGCATCTTGCTGTCATTTTATCTCTCCTGCATCACTTCTGAGTCTGAATTCTTCCTCACCTTGTCAGATGAGAGAAATCTATAGAGCACCTTTGATCACCCTGAGCAGCTTGCACAGAATATGGGCCAGACCAGGTAATCTTTGGAAGATCAGTTACAGACTGCGGTATCTGGCAGTCTGAGTCTAGATTATTGTACTAACAACATCTCCTTCATTTACAGGTGGGAGTGCTACATCTTCTCTCCCAGTGTTTTGTGCTGAACAAAGTCCTCTGGGCTAAGCAAGAGATGAGGAGCTATGAAAGAAGCAGACAGACCCCAGACAGGAGCCCTATTTTCCTCAACAGTTATCAAAGTAGAATTTACTGATGCTACTGCAGTTTTATGAGGCAGAGCTCATTGCAATAGGGATCCTACAACGATGATGTCTTGTAGGAATGGAGGCAATAAGCTCCATATGAGAAGGGGGTCTCATGCCTGCAGATCTTGGGAGTTGTGTCTTCAGCTTCTCATATGTGGTTTTACCAACATAATGGGCCCTGCTGTGTTTTATGTAGGTAAGTGAAATTCTCAGACTTAAGCTCCTTTTTCCACTATAAGGTTTTTACACAAGATAAGACAATCTGACTTATGACCTTGGATATTGAAAAAAACCCCACCTTAAATTGCATACATGCTTTCTTAATTTGCATGTGTCTCCAAACATACGAGCTAACATCCATTAAAGATAAATACTGCTGCTTGTCCTGAGCGTCTTTGTAACACAGGGCGCCGAGATTACCCAGCCACCAGTTTCTAGTAAGTATTTGTCATGAAGCTGTGGCAATTACTGAAATGACTTCGCATTTGCTCTATTGATTGTTGGCCCACCAAAATAAAATTACGTTTTGCTTCAAATAATTAATTTTCTGTACGTGCATATCAGTTTGCTCTCTGCTGAGAGCTAGCAGCAGAAAGAAATAAAAAAAACAGGTAGTGGGCTAAATGTTAACATTTTTCTTCTTATTCTGAAAACATCTCTTTATAGAGAAGGAAAATCTCAGTGAGATACAGGCATGTAAACGCGTTTTCATGTTTGTATCTTGTGAGTTTTATTTTTAGGAGTCGGGCTACTTATAGGTATCACCAAAATAATGAGAGGAGTGGTGCGTTCAGAGTAGTCCTGATGTGTCCGTGAACCAGAAGGGCACAGAAGGTAAAGGGACTGGCAGTAGCAGTAGATGGGTTATAAGGATGCATGGAAGGCTGGATGAGGTAGTCTCCTTCATACTGGACTTAAGTTACTGACTCTGTCTGATTTGTGTCATGGCTGACTAGTAATGCAGCACTAACAATTTAGAAGGCTAGGAAACTTAAGGGGCATAATTTTGCCCAAGATGCTTATCTTCAGTGCCTGCATTTTTCCTGTACGCTATCTATGTTTAGTCCCGCAGGCACCTATTTCTTGAAAGCAGGTGCAAATCTTCTGCATTAATAACGGTGCAGATGCAGCGAGGCTCTCTGATGAAAATTTGTCTCTGTTCATAAGCAGATGGCATGAAGGAAGCACCATTTGACTTTGGTTGTGATTTGTGTAGAGAAGTATTCCTCCCAGAGAGAAGATACCATGGGCTGGTAAGTGCAGGCTGGCTTATACTGGTCATTCTAAAAGGAAACTGTAAACACAGTCACTAAGTTTGGCAAACATCCTGATACCTTTAGAGCCTGTAATGCAGCAAATCTTTAAAAATGTGACATATCTGAATCCAGTGGTGTACAGTCGTTAGTCATAACCCCCCCACTGCTACTGCCTGATACCCGGACCCAGTCATCACAAAATGCTGTATGTGAATATAAGAAACAGTTAGATTTGAGGTGGTTGGGAACGCAGAGGGTTTGATTTTTCTTTATCTTGTGGCTATTTAGTGTCAGTTGAACCATGTCAGAATCAGAAAAGCTGAAATTCCTCTCTGCCTGTCCTCTCTGGCATGATGCTGAACACTTCCTTCATTATTTACAGATGGCTATAGCATAACCATTTCAGTATATTGCAGGAGATGCACTTGGCTCATCATATAGAACTGTGGACAACTAACAGGTTCAAACCGTTTTCCCTTGAGGTTAACAGAATGATTCCTGTTGATTTCAGTCAGCATTGGACAGGGTCCTTAGTGCAGCTTTTCCCCATATGTTTTAAAATGAACGTTTCTTGCCAATATTTTCAGGTTTATTGTAGCTTCCTTCTGCCTCAGGCAAGGAAAAACAACAGGACACAATGACAGCACGTTATTAGAAGTAGCGTGATAAATTCTAAATAGATATAATTAGCATGTGACCCAAAAGAGACCTACATATAATTAATATTGAAATATGGTTCATGCATTATATAGGAATACATATCGTGTATTCAGAGCGGAACGTTTGGAGAACGGAGGTCTGTCTGGAAATGGCTTGTCATTTCTTCATTTTAATCTGAATAAAAATTTTTGCACTTGAAGAAATAGAGAATGATCATTAAAAACACTTGGACTTTAGAAATGACACCACTTGCTTCCTTTTCCTCTTTTTTATTGTGACAGTGGGAAAAAAATCTTTAAATCTTCAACTGGGGAAATGTGCACTAATGGGGAAACAGACCTCTGAGGAGCCAGCAGACTGACAAGCTGTTCAGGAGCATGAGGCTTTTCAGCAAATAACATTCCCTTCTCTAGTAGTTTTTGGTAGATTATGTCATATCTAGAAGTCCATACTTATTTGGACCCAGCAAAGTGAATGAATAACAGATACATAATGAGCATCCGTGAGAAAGAGAAATAACATCTCAGATATAAGGTGAAGATTAAGAGGGGTAAAGCAGCAGTGAGCTACGAGTGTGTTGCCTTTTGAGTGACATTCAGTTCATATCACACAGCAGCTCATTACACAGTCTGTTTATACCAGAGGGAAACAAATATAAAAGTTAGTCCTTTATATTTCACATTAAATGCAAAGAGTTCAAGGGAACCGAAAGACTTCGTTATGGAATCTGATACCACCCTTTGTATTTTGCTGGGTCCTATTTTAAGTAAACTGAATAATTTTAGTGGGTTTTAAAAAGACTTTATATCAAATATTTAATTAACATTTATTCTGCAACTTTGGAAGCTGAAGCTTTGGATCCAGGATATAATTTTTTAACAGAATGAATAAATATAAAAGAGATGTTAAGCAGAGGCAATAAATTTAATCTTAATTGTAACTCTAGAGATGACTTTTTCACCAAAACACATTTTTTTCTCTCTGTAGCTTTAATTCTCAGCTCTGTAACTGCCACAGTGCACTGTCCAGCTGTATTTTGGGGTATATTATTTCTCCCAGTTATATTTTTGTACTAAGATAAATACAAGTTCATTTTCAAGTGGTGGTCCTCACAAACAGTCTATGTCATGGCCTAATAGTTGCAAATTCAACATTTTGGATTTTGTGGCAAACTTTTCTATCTGAAGAGGTTGTTGCTGCAGAATGTATCGGGCATTTTTGTTCTTAAAAATCTCCTATGTGTGATTGTATAATAGACTAAAGGACGGCTGGCGTCCGCAGGGAGACTATCTTGCATTGTGACCTTGCTAGATTTCCTTAGTTAAATGAAGTTTGATTTGAGGCAGAGCTGAATAGAAGCTCTTTAAGATCAACCCAGATTGCAGTGGGAAGTGCTGTCAGTCAGTTACAGTCTAGCACTTTTCTGTGAGTTAGTGCTTGGGACTGATGTGTCTCTGGGTTTTGAACCATTGCCCAATATAAAATCGAGCTTTGAAATGTTAGTTCATTAAAGATAGCATAACAATGTGCACAGAAGTGGCATAATTGGACCTAATAGTTTGTTTCACCGTGTTTCATGTGGTCTGAATGTGTTCTTCAATTAATAATTATTCTGCATTATTCTTTCCCTTTGCTAAAGAGATGTTTAATATTATGGTTGAAAACAATGAAACTCTTCCCTTACTGCCATCTCCACCCAATTAGTTCTGGGCAATGGGTTGCCCATGAAAAGTCCTGATGTGTCTCACAGCCAGAAGAAATAAAAAAATAAAGCAAACTGAGGTTATTAGAGAGCAAATTATAGACTTCTGCACAATATTGCTCAGTATTGTTGCCTCTTGGCAAGCAGAGCTTTGGATGGCTATCCTACGAAAAAGCTGAACTGTCTCCTGCGTGTTTATTTACATTAAATGCATTTAGAATGAATCTGGAACGGATTCAAAAGACTGACAAAGAGGTTAGAAACAGGGAGATCTAAGGTAAAAAAAAGGGAGAGTGATAAAGGTTGATTATGCTGGTCATAATCATAATTGAACTAACCTTGAAATGTTGCTTAATTGAGTATTCACACTGCTTTGAATCTCCACATTTCCATGCTTTTCACGATATGAAAATTATAGGACAAAAAGCAAAATATTTCTTTAATTGCTGCAGGATGTTTTAGTAGCTTTCTTTCCAGGACTGTCCTGTTATTATTCAGTGCTGATAGCAAACAGTTCATTTTTGGTATACAATGCATAACATGGACCTTCAGACCTCAGTGAAGACAGGCACGTTAATACATGATGTGAAATGCTTCCTAGGACAGTGTCTCATCCACAGCAGAAATGCTGTGTGGTTTTTTACGATGCTTTGATAACCGATTAAGCAAAGAAAATTCCATTTCAATCCAATCATATTGAAATAAATGGAACCATTGAACTGGACTGCTAAACTGGATGACTGGACTGGACTATTCCTCAAGACCATCAAATTCTGGGGCTTATAAAATGTATTGTTAAAGTACAGTGGCCTCTCACTTTCCCTGATTTCTCTACCCATTTAAATAGTCCACTGACTTTTCTTTTATTGTAAAATAGTAAGCTCCAAATAAGGATCTCTGTCAGTCAATATTTCAAGTGTTTTTATTTTACCCTTTTCAAACAGTGAACACCATTTTTAAGTTGTTACAAGGTACTGGTTGTATACAAAATAACGCTTCTGATGGCGAAATTGCCAGTTACAGGTAGTAATTCCTTCATTGACTGTCAGACCTGTCATGTTGCAGAAAGGTAGGTCAGTTGAATTGGTTATTAATGGATCTATTCAAAAATAAGCATTTACGGTTTGTTTCCACAAAAAAAAAAAAAGGAAAAAAAAAGAAAAGACAAGCTGCATCATTTATCTGTGGGAAGTGAGTCATGTCTTCATCCTTTTTAGAAGATTAATAAACTGTGATCCCTAGAACAGTAATTTCAGGATCATGCCATTATTTGCTAATTCTTCATTTCTTAAGAAAATATTAAAATTTCAGTTGGCCACAGCAGGACAGGTCCATGCATCATTGAAGATACAAGTAATTTACGATGCATTTGGAACTCCATATTAACATTCCAGGCTGTAATGAAGTCTCATATCGAAGCAGGTCAGGCCTGATTGTATGATTAAAGAATTTGAAAATGTTATTAAAGTTTTGCATTTCTCTTCTTATTTTCAACATGACTATTTTACTTTGGGACATTTCATTAATCAAACCCGTATAGGCTTTGTTGGGTCATGTTCATTCTGTCACCTCTTTATGCAGATATGTAGAGATCAGGTTAAAAAGTCTCCAAAGGAGCTATAAAGTTTTCACAAGTTGTCTTTTTTCTTTTCCTTTTCCTTCAGACTTGGGAATTAGATACATATCAGTTGTTATAGCCAGGTCTTCTTCATGCTTGGGCCATCACTGTGAAAGTTAATGACTTACACCTCAACCAGGTATGGGTATCTTTTGAACAGTTATTCTTCTGTTACGCTTCCAACTAAACTTCCATCTTTGCCAAGCTCTCAAGATACAGAGCTGAGTACCTGGTACAGATCAGTAGCTCCAGTCCTCATTGATCCTTGTTAACACAGCATCAGCCCTGCAGCATCTGATGGATTTATCCAGATGCCACCTTGCAGTGCTGCAACCAATATTTACACATGAAGAAGCAAATTACTGAGCTGAGAGGACAGCTCTGAGATTTCTCTGTCCTTTTGGGGTAGAGTGGCTGGTTAAACTCAAGTCTCCTAAATCTCTTGCTTAAACCTAATCAGTGTTTGGGGAAATACATAGAAACATTTTGCACTTCAGTGAAGTGCTGTTTGGTAATGGATGACTCCTACAAATTTGGGGTTGGATCACAGGAGTGACTCAATGGGCTTTTCTTCCTGTGATTGAGACATGAGTCTCTGCAGCCCCTCAAATATAGGCTGGTGTACAATACAATAATACTTTGTGTACGTCGAACTCAATAGGACTGTTTCTGTGCTGTTTGCAAACCCCCACTAATATCTACATTTCTTGTGTGAAAATCTGCACAACTGAGTCCCTCCTGCAAAATTGCACTAAGCCATCTTTCATCCTGCTACTCAGCAAGGACCTTTGGTCCTTGTTTCTCGCCTCTTTTCCTCAGCTATAGCACTTGTCAGTTTGTATTATACATACTTGTAAATAACAGAAAATGAAAAAACATATTAAACAGGTAGAAGGTCATGGAAGTTTTACAATGTGAGCTTTGAATTATCCCATGTGATAATTACAGTGTCAAATTTAGTCTGTGTATAAATGCGTATATATATATAACATATTTATATATGTATGTATGCATTTATTATATATATATATAAACATTGTAAACATTTCCTTTTCCAGTAACAGCTAAGATCCAATACTGGAAGGTAGAGCAGGACTTCTGCCATTGGTATCAACAGTGTTGGCTCATGCCAAGAAGATGAAATAAAAAACAACTGTCGTGAATGTTTTGTTCCATGAATTGCCTTTCTTTTGCTTTGGTGGCAGAGCTGGCCATCCTCCTTGAGAAGTCAAAGCATCTAATGAGGAAAGGGATCCCTAAGTGAACGCTATTGTTCAAGTCAATGCTGCAATTGAGAAGAAGGATGGGAAGGCTGTGTGCAAAAAATAGAGCAGCTCTGACTTTTCCCAGAAAGCTTGTCAAGAAAAAAAAAGATCTTCAGAGCCGGTATTTTTGCACTATATATTCAGCGTTCACAACAAACTCATGATGCCAAAAAACGTGGCCTGTAATCTGAGTGAAATGAAACGTGGCGCTTTGAAAGCTGAATGGCCTGTTCCCTGCCCTGCTCTCCTCTCTTTATAAAGGTAATGAAGGTGAACCTGAGCAATCAGATAGGGATTCCTGTTGTATAATTGAATTTCTGATGGCTTTAATCCACCTACCAGTGGTTTATTGCATAAAAAGCATGTCAGGGAGGAGAAAGGGAATGCCTGGAGAGTGCGGCAATACAGAGCCAACAGAATGGTTCCAGGTGCTGTGAAGTGGAGCAGGTTTCCAGCTGTTGGAACTGCCATCGCAGACCCAATGCTCTGTCCCCAGGTCCCAGGGCAAATGCCAGTGGCGTGACACACCAGACACAGCTGAGGTGGATTTGCCGTAGCCCTGGATCTACAAGTTTTGTTCTCCTTTTAACACTCTGAACTGTAAAATAATAAATGTGCATTTACAGTCTGTTATCTGTGGGCCTTGCCAGAGATATGTCATCTGATTATGCATGTAGGTAGCATTTAACATAATCTGCCCTGACACATTCATAAGATAAGACAAAAATAATATTTTATCACCACACAGTAACAACCTCTTATCAAACTCCAAAGTCTTAATTAGGGATTTCTCTCCAGGTCCCCACTTGCCTGATGACCATATAAATGTCTAAATTAGATAATTAAATTTAGTCCATACTGCATGATAGCATACAGCAATTTAAAGCCCTAGGTAGTGAGCTCAACAGAAACATTTTCCTTTTATATTGCTAGGGATTTGGCTAAATATGTGCATCGAGAAGTTCCTCTTATGATATTGATTCCACTTTTTAACTTGTTTATACTTTCTGTGAGCTGAATGCTATTGTCTCCATTCTTTATAAACTCCAAGAGGAAGGATATTGGGTTGTTTATGATACCCGGCATAAATGACATTTTATATTTTATTTGAAATCTCAACCAATATTTGATCTGTAGTTTGCAGATTAATATACATACAAGATGTACACACTCGACTGTGGGAAAACCTACCCAGTGCTTTGTTTATATTCCATATCTATTATCCCCATTTTTCTTAGTAAAAAGCTTCTTGCAAATTTAAACTGGAGCTTTCAAGTTCTGTATTCATCTCTACCACTGTAGGAATTGTGTCTAATATTTAAACAAATTTTTGGTGAATGAGGCAAACACTTAGAAGTAATATCTTAGTCTCTAAGTAATACAAAGCCATGCTTCCAGAATTATGCCTTGACTGTTCTTTAAATATAAGGAGTTGTTGTTTTTTTTTTCAAGTAGTTACCAAAGACAAAACACTGCTGAAGCTGTTCACAATCCAGTGCACTTGGGTGTGGCCAGTGGTTTCCTAAATAAATTGATTCATAAAAATAACTTGAAACTCGTTACAGGTTCAGCCAGGAACAAGGTGAATCAGTCATGGCAGAGAGAATTTCAGATTATTTTCCCAGCAGAAGCAGCTGGATAGGTGGGACCATAGGTGAGATCATCATTTTAGAACATCTCTGTGTTTCCACCAGGGTAGTGGGAGCAGCGTTTGACCCAGGCTGGGCATAGCCAGGAGAAAGCTCCAGAAGCCATAAACTGAATGTTCTCACTCCTTGAATTTAACATATTCTGAGACAGTGAGGTCAGAAACCAGCATTAATTGTATGTAGCAAAATCTGAGGCCAAATTTATAGGCAACAGAATATAAATAAAACTAATATCAGAAAGGCAATAGCAATTTGAGACTCAGCTGATGAACTGAGGAACTGCTACTGAATTTAGTATCTGCTTAGAGATATAACAGTAAGATTTCATCAGCTCAGAAAATTTGCTTACAGATGGATTTATTCCGATCAAAAAGCCTGTTAAGGAAAAAGTAGGAAGTACATGAACAGTAGGAGAGGCAGAGAGCCAAGCAGGGCAGACTGATGCCACAATGCATTGCTGGCCTTGGGAAATGATTTCTAACACTTGGAAAACCTTGAATGGTCTGCATCCCAAGAAAGAGGTGAAAGATGAAATACAGTGGTTAAATGTTGGATGGTTGCAGAGGTGCTGAGGATCTTTCTATGTGATGGTGAAGCCACTGCTAACATCAAAAACTTCCCAGAGAAATTTTAGACTATTGTAAATTTATTTTTAAATGGATGTCTACAAAATGTAAATGAAACATTTCAAAAATTCTGAAAGACTATTTTAACTAATTCAGATAGTTGATCCAGGATTTTTAGTTTTTTATTTATTTTTCATGGTTTTCCTTGTTTGGGATAGCTTATTACTTTAACATGTCAAAATCTGGGTAGGGATGGAGAATAACTTCTACCATCTTCTATCATTTACCTGTTCTATTTTTGCTCTATGAAAATTCCCGATTTGCTAATATTTTTGATGGTGCATGGAAAAGAAATAAATGTCAGCAGAATCACATTGTTTCTGGATCCTCATCTGACCCTGTTTGTGACACTTTAATTTTGCATTTCTGCTGCTTTCTTCGGAGGACATTTTGGACATCTACCATTTCTGATGTGTTTGCATCTAGCTCTTGTTTGGGGCTCCAGAGTTATGCTGTAGTATAAGTAACTGATATACAGTTACTTCAGCTGTTGCTATTTCCTCTAAAAATGAAAAGGGTTCCTTCTTCTGTTAAAAGTTTACTTATTTTTCAGCTGTTACAATATTTTTTTATCAGATTTTCTAGTATAAAAGTGATTTATTTTTATACTAGTGATACTTCTTTCTCTCCTGAGAAATTCACATCCTTTTCTAGCATCTATCTCTAGCTTCATTCAAAACCAGTGGTGGTGAGGGAACATTAATTTTATGGACATATTTGTATCATTGTATTTCTGTCAATAAAGCATTAGTTATTTTCAAGAAGAACCTGTAACCTTTACCTATCAATATTTTTCAGAAGCGGAGCTAACGCACAGCAGCTAAAAATATTCTCATGGAACAAAAATGAAAAATTCAGAGAAGTCAGTGTTGTGCATTAACACTGGCATCTTCTGAATATTTTTACCAGAAAAGGACCAAAGAATCAGCAAAGCATCAGCTTGTTTCAGCAAAATTTATAGTAGTAATCAGTTCTTGTACAGCTTTGATACCCCTTCGGCTTTTGACTCTTGGTTTAAATCACTTCTCTGGGAATATTGGGAAAAAAACAGCACTCTGCACACAAATACAGTCCACAAAAGGCACTAATTCTCTCCCTAGAAGTTCCACCTCTTTTTTTAAAGGCATTTTGCTCAGCAGAGCAACTCACACTGGCAGATATTCATTAGGTTTTGGTGTGGGGCAATGTTTTTGGGGCTTTAGATCTGGTAAAAAATGCTGATTCCCAGATTGTGCCTTGGCCTGGCTGTGGACACACCATCTACATGCGTGCCTAAATAGCAAGTGCTGAATTTGGTCTGCTACAAGCTGTGAAATGCACCAAGAGACCAGATGGGATCCTGGAACAGGAGTGATTGTCCATTATTCCATCTCTTCTCCCCATTCCTTCTTTCTTTTCTAGGACAGACCAGTGGCAGACTAAAGGAGTAAGCTGCTTCACAGGCTGTGGTTAGACAAATTCCTTCTCCTTCAGTAGAAGAGTAGGAAAGCTTTGTGATTTCTGAACTCAGTCTCTCTGTTCCTGGGACAATACAGTTTTGTCCCTTGACCCTCACCCAGGATGCACTGCTGCAGTCGGGACTGAGAGGCACCATGTATCTATGGTTGCTTGGGGCAAGAGCTCGCCCGGGTGACAAAATGTCAAAATATCTCCTCTGCCTGCTGTATTTACACTTCTCCTGGGAATGAGGATAGCAGAACTGGCGAGCTTGCATTCTCCTTCCAAATTTGCATCCTATTTTTAAGTTGCATCTTTTTTGGAGGGTGGGAGGGAGCAAATCTACATGTAGATATGTACTCCAGGAAGAACACGTTCTACATTTTTTTGTCAGTTGTTAGAAAATAAGGCATCTGTTTTATAAAATAAAATTACTAGTTCTAGAACAATTGCAAGTATTAATAAAAACCAGGGGTTTTTTCTTCAGTTTTATTTGGTAAGTATTTCAGGTTCTAGCATCTATAAACTTGGAGAATACAATACTAATAATTAAAAAGGAACAAAAATAAGCCAGACAAAGCTTTAAAAAAAATTAGAATTGTTTTCTGTAATCCTCCACTTCAGATGCTGTATGCCAGGGCTCAATCCTTGGATTTCTTTAATCATTTGGATTGGCCTGTTCTTCCTCCTGATTTATCCAGAGCCACAGAAGGATTAGATCAGCCTAATGGACACTTTTTAAGTGTCTACATCAGTCTAATCAGCTTGACAGTGTTCTGGTTTATTCCTCCTTGTAAGTTGTGGTATCATAAAGATGCTGTACTGTATATAGCACCACTTAGTGGCAGAAGTCTACTTCAAATGCTCGCTCCTGAAATCTAAGCTGAGGAATTTTGTCCTGAGTCAAACCAAACCAAAACAGCACATCCCTCTTCCCTCCTTCCTGACTTTTCACACCCAGAGCCTCCCAATGCTGTTCTGAGTCTGTCCCTCCAGCATAACAGCACTTTGGCTCTGAGCACACCGATCACAACACAATCCCTTCCTTTCCAGGCTCTTTTCTCCCACTCCCCTTGTGCATGTTCCTCATTTGACTGTGCCCGCACAGGCAGATGGGTATTGTGCCTGTGTTAGTGGCTGACTGAAATGTTTGACCTCGTTAGATGTTGTGCGTAAATATAAAGGTGCTACCCTAACTGCTATTATACTCTGTTACCAACACCGTGAACAGAACAGAAAATAGGAAAATATCCCTAAGCTGGCTGAGGCTGTGTCACTGCTTTCTGTAGCCAGTATCAAAACAATACAGACAGGTATTTTTCTTCACAGGCCATTGATGTCAGGGATGTTTATTGTATCATATTGAAAGAATTTGTTTACTGTATTGAATTTTAACAATGTTAGCATGAACTCTCTCACTTTGAGGTTATAAAGAGAGGTAGTCAGAGTTTAGGGATAAAGGAACTTATAACAGCATAAGTGCCTGGAAAATTCAGACAGCTACACCCCTTTTATCACCAGATGTCACTGAACCTTCCAAGGGGATATGGTACTACAACCCCTGCTCGGATGAGAAGAAAGGGTGCTTGCTCAAGATACATAAACTAAAATTTCCTGTTGATTTCCAAAATGCATATTGGACAGGCTACAAACTTCAGGTTTTAGTTTAATGACACCGTCTGTTGTGCAATTGTACTAATTTTATTTTGCTAAGTGATTCTTTACAGTCCTTACAGAAACGTCTCTTTTTAGCCCCAGATCTGCACGTTATCATTATAAGTGAACTGGAAAACTGTAATAGTAGAGATGGTAAATTCAATTCTTACTGTAAAGCTCCTCACAAGCTTTTGCAGTTTCTTTCCAAAGTCTTTTGAGTTGTATTTCTGATCGTGTGCTCCGCATCAGTTATTCCAACACAGCACTGAGAAACAATTTTTTCAATCAGTTATGTGTCTAAAATACATATGCAATCGCACATCTGAGTTGTGTGTACAATTACTGAGATTCCATGCGTGCATTGGGTAATTTCTCACATAAATGCACTTAATTAGTCATCTGTGCATGAGTTTTCCTATTTGCATACATACTTACGGCAATTTTGCATGCAAATTAAGCACTTTATATATATATATGTAAAAGTTTGACTCTCATCATGTTTACTAAACAGAAGCTTATGTTAGATCTGGAAGAAAATAATTGAGTTGTCTGACAGCGTACAATACAATGTAGTAGCTTGCATATGGATTATTGTAGAGTCCACATCCTGCTGAGGTTTTCACAGAAAGGTTATTAGATTTATCTCTCATAAAATACTTCAGGATCAGCTGTGTAAATGACCATTCTGTTGAAATATCTGGATAGATAAAGTACAGGTTACCCGATTCAGCCTGGAACTCGCACCAGATATCATTTGAATTTGTTGTTAAAATCTTGCAATAAAAATGTCCCATCTAAATCCTGTTCTTCTTCCTAGGCTACAATAAAACCTGTTATATGATTTTGCCATTTCCTACTGATGGATTAGCACGATCAGAATCACTGAAGTAATGTCACTTAGAATAAGCTTTATTAAACCACGAGTCTCTCTGTAGCTCATAATGGAAGATGGTGCAGGAATATCTCCCATAGTATTTCAAAGTGATGGAAAACACACCCAGTGTCTAGCAGAGTTACTTTTTAGATGTGGACTACTCAGTCGTGGATGTGCCAATATTTTTAGTGCCTATACGTGTATCCTAGACACAGTTAGAGTCTGACTTGAAAGTGTGTGCAGTTGGGAACAGATTAGGTGATGTGAAACCCCAGGAGCTATTGGTCAGAGTTAATAGGATAACTGCAGATAATCTTGTTAAATGAATGCATGAACTTGAAAAATTAATCTCTGGAGTTCAGTTATTTCTAGACACTGGCAAAAGGCGGCAGTTATTCTGTATACAGAACTGGGCTTGTGCAAGAGCCCCACCAACGTAAAAACCAGCATATCTCAGTTGAATAATAGAGTCAGGTGATAACTACCAATGGTAGCTACCAAAATGTTAACCCGTGTGACTCTGCTCTTACTCCTTCTTTCTACTTATGTGTGTAGGACTTCTTTTTTTATTATTAATCAACTGACCATGCATATAATGTTTCTAACTAGTTCCCTTTTATCTCTAGGTTTTACTTCACTCTAGGCATGTAATATTATTAGTAGAACTCACCCATATCCGATTGTTATCTTCATTTATAGCTAAATCAGTGATTCAGACATTCAAATAAATTTCATATACCTCTTTAGCTTCACTGAAGTTGTATGGAGACAAGCAGAGTAAAGATCTTACTACCTTTTAAAATTGTAAATATGCTGAATCTCTTTGAGTGTGTGAAACTTTGTCACAAAGTAATCCCTTACAAGAGCGCATCTCTTCTCTCTCCCCTCTCCCTGAGGTTTCTTTTCAGTTCTGCTATTCAAATCCATAGACTGTCAAAGCTGTCTCTTGTAAAGTGCTTTGTCTTCCAGGTGGTTTTTGACCAAAAGTGCTGACAGCTCCAGAAAAATGACTTCATATTAAAAAGGTAACTGGGGCTTTCTCTGAGGATCTCTGCCTCAGCATTTAGCATGCACACACACAGTGTAGCGTATCTGCTGTGGTGCTAAAACTGTCGGATGTATTCAGGGAGAAAAAATATTTGGGAGGCATACAAACAAGCTGGGTGCCTCAAAAGGCACAGAGAGCTCAGAATATAACTTCTATTTATGTTTTACTAATCTCAGAAGAAGAAAATATATACTTTCTTTTTTTTTTACCTCTGATAAAGTGGAAAACCATCTATTGTCAGTAATACAGCAAAGCCTGATCTGGACTGTACATTTTTGATAGAGAGAAGAGTGTTTATTTATTAATACTACTGCTTCTACCAGTGTAACTTATTTTGAGATCTGGACTGGAATAAGTTATTTTAAGGTGAACATTTCAGTGTACATATAGCCGTTTCCACCCAGAGATGAAAGAAAGGCAACAATGAAGTGATGAGGGGAACTGCTGCTAAAAACAATAAAAATGGCAAAAAGCTGCAAGTTTGAACAATTATTATTTTCCTTTGGCAGTCCTTATAAAAAAGCTATTTATTATGTTGATATTAATTTGGAGTTTTCTGTTTCAAGATGAGTGAAAACTACAGAGCTGCAAGGATTCATAGGCTAGATCCTGCCCCCCTCCCCTGGTATCTCACTGAATCAGGAAGTGGGAACTTACCCAGTGGTACCAGAGATCACAGGGACAGGACTTGGTAGAAAAAGTGTCTCCTCAGCTGCTGAGAAGAGTGAGGAGGAAATCGCTTGGCTTATATTGATCTGATGTGGTTCTTCTCAGATTACTGTTATAGTATAAAGCCTACTGTGAATGCAACCATTTTAGATGATGACTACTTCAGGTAACTCTTTGTTTCTAAGGTGATGGCACAATCATGCTTAAACACATGTTTGTATGAAAAGCACCTTAAAATCACTAAATTTGTGGAGGCTTTGGGGAAACTGGGAATCTGTGTCCTCCCTCCCTGTGTAAAGTGGCACAGTGGCTTTTAATCTCTTTTTTTTTTTTTTTTTACTGAATCTGGTAGGGTTTTATTGTTTCAGTGAACACGAAGCGTTACATCACGGAGCAGCCTGGAAAGCTGACTGCTGTGTTAGGGGTCTCTTGCAGTGTATTCTCCTTGGTGACTTTCTGTGTCTGAGGTATACAGATTTGCCCATGAACCAGAGAGGTCACTTTTCTCAAGCTCTTAAAAGGGGCATATGGACATTAATAGGCACTCACTGTATTTTCTGAGAACAAATCTAATATTGCTTTCTTTTAATTTATTTTTAATATCACTTCTTTAAACTGCAGTCTACTGCAATGATACAGACCTATTAAACCTCTCAGTCTATTTTTGCCTTTTTTTTATTTTTTTTACAAGAATATTATAAATTAATAATAAA
>JANHFX010012955.1:71712-98087 GCA_027560015.1 Chloroceryle amazona | reverse complement strand
GCAGCGCTTGCCTGGGGAGAGAAGGAGAGACCCGCCCGGCCGACGACCCCTGCACTCGTGGCCGGGGGACGGCGTTTGCTTCCCGTGGGGTTGGGGCGGGAGCTCCGTCCCCGCCCGGGAGGCCGGCGCTGGGCTTCCCAGCCGGGTCGGTTACATAATGTCACCTGTGTACCGGCCTCTCCCTCGTGTCATAGCGGCGTGTGCTCGGTAACAATGACAGGGCTCCGTTTTCTCCGAGGTCTGCGATCTTTTAAAGTGCCTGATGAGGCTTCCGGATCCTTTCGGTTTTAAAAACCCCGACAGTAACAGTAGAGAGGCGGATGCGTTGCCCCCTTCTGCTTTAGCAGAGTACGAGTACGTAGAGAGACACCGAGGAAGAGCGCGGTCCCGGGAGAAGGTGTCGGCGAAGGCACCGCTGCAGGTGATCCGATGTGAGAAACTCTTGTCCTCGTCAGGGCTTCATCTTTGCTTTTTTATTTATGGTGCCCTAACAGAGCCCAGAGGTCAGAGCTTCCCCAGCAGCTGCCTTTACACGTGTGCGGCGCTTAGGCTGAGCCCGTGCGTGTGTGTAACAGATCTATCGTAAATCCCCCGGAGGACTTGCAACTCAAAAATAGCCACGCTGTTGGGAAACGAAGAGCAGTAACTGTTGTGAGTATCCCTAAAACTGCGTAAAACCTGGAAAGATTAAGAAAATGCTATCAGAACTAGTATTTGTTTGTAATATATTTGTATTCAGCAAACGGTGACGCGTTTGGGTTGGTTTCTTCTATTTTCTTCAGTGTTCTATTAAATGGAGTAATGCAAATACAGTTGTTTCAGGTGGCCTTATTCTCAAGGGGGTTACGTTATTGTTGGGAATGGACTTGATCTCAGTGTAGCTACAGTAACACGGATCCCCGTGGGTGGAAGGAGGCAAGAGGAAGTAAGCGTATAAATTAAAAATATCCCGAAGTTGTCTTTGGAATGGTTGAGAGCTAAACTGAGCTGATGGGCAGAGAGGATTTTGCACTTGTCTGGTTGCGCTTCCTAGTGGCTTTTTGTGCCTGTTCCCATAAATGCCATTATGTAATGGTGCTTCTCTTGGCAGGAGTCTATTGTCACTGTAATTCCTGAGGTTTCTGGAGCAGTGCAGCTTGTTCAGGAGAGTCGTGGTCAGAACAATAGGAAGAAAATTTCTTAAGAAGAGGTTTTAACCTCTTCAATTTTTCATGCAGTAAGGCTAAGCCGAAGACATCTGGATCCTTTCCAGGGTATCTTTACTGTTCAGCTGGTCTTTCTCCTCTTCTAAGCTGAGCTACAGATATCAGACAGCAGCTTGCTGCTCATATCCTGCGTCAGAGCTGGGAAGACATTGCCTCTCTCCTTTAATAATAATTTTTTTACTTCGTTTGTGTTGGTTTCTTTTTTTCCTCTTTTGCCTCTGAACAGAAGCAGAAGTGATACAGTTATTTTCAGAGCACTTAACTGTTGCTTCGAGAAAAATACTTGAGATAGTGGGGAAAGGGGACTCTCCCCAGTCTGCATCTCTAGTTAGAACTTGTCTGTATACATCAAAGGGAGGCAAAATGCCTAAGCACAGAGAATATGCCTATTAAATGCCAGTGCTCTAAGGATCAGTGCGTTTGTGTCTGCAGTTTATCGCTGATTTCATCTGCTGCCTCCTTTTCAGATGTCTGTTATAAATCCTGTTGTAAGTCTGTATCCTTTTGTTTTTATGCTGCACTGGTTTTTGGGGGGGTATATTTCTATGCAGAAAGAATAATTCCTTCCAATATTGTAATCTGGTGGCCAGTTATGGCACTAGCAGTTTTACAGATCACCTGTCTTTTTGCAACTTGAATGTTGTTTCTGGTAGTGATTCTGTAAGCAAAAGTCAAAGAATTTATTTTTTCCTTGTTTGGAGTTTCCTCTGCCCTCTTAATTTGGCTTGTCCTGTTGTATAAATGAGTGGTTTATGGACCACTAGAGAAGAGAGTACTGTTGAAAGTAGGAAGCTCGTTTTCTTTAAGGGGCCCTCTGGGGTGTAGGCTATGTGCCTGAAAGACCTGCAACCTAATCTAGCTAGCTTTTAGAAGTGAAGATGATTGTTATCACTTTATGGTGTTGCACCTCATTGTAGCACAGAGTAGCACTTGACAAGGGAGCTGTAACCTCCTTAGACACATCTTCTGTCAACAACCAGGTGCCCTCATGTTCCTTTCTTTAAAGTTGTTTTTTTGGTTTGGTTTTGTTAGTTTAATTGTTTTTTTTTGTCTTTTTTTTTTTTTTAATTTTGCAAATGTTTCAGTGACATCCAGGTCTGGGAAAGTACTGATCTGGAGGCTGAAATTTCCCAATCAGTATTACTGTAGTAGAAACTTTGTTCCGTCACCTTGGCTCTGCTTGTATGGGCTTTGAGGAGGGCCCATTGTCCTTGCGTTGTCCAGTGCACCAGGTCTCCACTGAAGCTGTAGACAATTATCAGCAGAATTTATATTTAGTGCAGCATGTGAAGGTGGGCTGAAATGGCTGCTTGAGCTCAGGAGCTGCCTGGGGCGTCAGCAAGCAAAGGTTACCAAAGTCACTATATGTGTGTCCTGCCTTCAGTGTAGTGATTTTGATGGGATTAGTTCTGTCCTGTGATCATGGTGGTTTTCAGTCATTTTATTCCTGCCTGGAGAGCTGTTTTGGCTTTCAATAAGAGCAGTCTGTAATGGTCTGAACCTCAGCTTCTCAGCTGTGCAACCTCTTAGCTGCAGACTTGGGTTTGTGTCTCTGGCTGTTCCTGTTGCATCACTTCTGCTTTTTATCAGCGTTCTTGCTCACGCCACAGCCATCTACTGCTGTGCTGCCCAAATATATCTCTTGCTTGTTCTGCTTTCATGAGAAAACAGATGTAAGCCACTGGCCTCTGTCAATCCAGGAAGGTTTGACGCTGTACCCAGAGTCTGATAGGGCATTAATGTCATTTTTTTTTTTTTCCCCTTTTGAAAGTTGCGTTGTCACTTGCTAACCTGAGGTCCCCCTGGAGAAGCCCACTGCCTGCTGATACCTGCATGAAAGGTCAGTAGCTTGGAAGCCTTGCTCCAGCATTTCCCAGTTTGTGTCCCATTGTGCACTCTTTCTGGTACAAGGACTCCCCACAGCTTCCCTGCCCTCTGGCTGCTGTAACCAGCTGATCCCAGCTGATCAGGCTTAGCTGGGAGAGAGGAGACCTTTCACTGGAAGGGCTGGGCCCACTTGTCTCAAAGACTGGAGGGTGCAGCAGGGCTTGAATTCTGCTTTGGGAGTATCTAAATAGAAACATTAAGGCATCTTCTAGAACAAGAAAGGGAAAACTTAACCCATACATTGTGAAGAAGCTTTCTTGTAATGTGTTACTAGCTATACTAGATTGCTCTTGCTAGAAATGCAGTGGTCTGTAATTCTGTTTATCTAGGTGTCATAACAAGTGTCATATCTTTAGAAATGCATCATAGGTGTTTAACCTCTGTTGTGAAGCTATTCCGGGTACAAATAGAACTACTTCAGATGTAGCGATTTAACCCTCAGCATAGAGAGTCGTAGTTAGGGACTGGTAGATGATGTCGATGAATATCCATCTTTGCAAGTCCTGTGTAATTCCTCTGGCTTTGCTGTTCTCTAGTTACACAGACAGTATTCTCCTCGACTCCACTAGCAGGCTCATTTGAGCATCTGCAGAAATTGATTTTAAGTTTAAGCAGTGGAAATGCTTCCTATAAATTTCAGGGAGCGAGCTTTTGTATCTTGTGAGAAACATTTTTGCCTGCCATTCAGATGCTGTTTGTTTTGTTACTGAGTAGTGGCAGGAAGTGCTCTCCCCTGGGAAGCTTTAGTGTTCTTGCACGGCTTGCTTTGTGGCATGGTCTGCAAATGGTATTTTCAGACTGAGTCTGGTGATGCTAACGGATCGGCCTGGTCTCTTCACTATTTTTTTTAAACTGATGGTCTGTGTATGTGATAATTCAAGGTGGTTTATTGAGGAAGCTCACACTGTTGAAGTGCTGCAGGACCAGAATTTAGAGGAATAGAACCCCTACCTCTTTCCCATTGTTTCATCTGGCCTATGTTCCCACAGCTTCTGGCTTTCTCTGCCTGGGTGTTGAATGGCTGGTAGGTTCTCAAAGTGAAAGGTACATGGAGGACCTTCTCCAGGGTGCAAAGGGTTGATGTGTCTCTTGTCATACTTGTGATTCCCTGAGGGGTGCTACTATCCTGGCAGCCAGCCCACATGGCAGTCCATTTGCTTCCTGGCATAAGTGAGTGTTAAGTGCAATGGGTTGGTCATCACCTCTGGAGCTGTAACCTTGTAGGCAAGGTAAAGTACAGCTTTTGGAGCTCGTAGGGCAGAGTAAAGTGGCTTCTGGAAGTACTTTTACTTGGACAGTGAAACACTGCATTGTATTTATGCTGTAGACTAAAACGGCTTTCAGTCCAGTGATGTACACTTGCTTGCCATAGGAATGACTTCCTCGTAGATGCTTGAACTTTGCTAAGCTGAAGTGAGCACCATTTGAACCTCCTGCTTAGAAAAGAATCAGTTTCAATACTCTGTCTATCGCTTCCTTAGCTTACACTTTAAAAGCTCCAGAACCATTTTGAAAACTTTAAAGCTGTTTGCATTTTCCCTCAACTCATTTTCTTCCTGGTTTGTAATTAAACATTCCTGTGGTTTGCTGCTGTTCCTGGTGTTTCCATGCATTAGTTTAATGGGATTTTTTAGTAAAGTGAGTGGGATTTGAAAGAATCTCTGATCAAAATCAAGTTTGCTTCTGGTCTGGGAATGAAGATAGGTATGTTATGTTAGAGTATTGGATCTCTTTCTGAAGAACTCTTAAGGGAACATAAGTTTTAAAAGGGAAATCCTGTTGATACATCAGTTTGTTAAAAACCAACCAAACAAAACAACAACAAAAATCCAAGCAACACCCTCAAACCCAACACCAACCCCTGAATTTCTAAAGAGCTTGAGTGGTGGTCTCACACTATATAAAAATATATATCTTTCAGTAGATAAACTTGCAACTTAATTTTCATCAGTAGCTGTTAAAGGCACCTTGCTTTGGAAGGAACTATAGTTTGAATGTGTAGTTTTAAATATTTAGATTAGTGAAATGTTTGAATGTCTCTGGCCTATTTAAGATTTTTTTTTCTTTTTTTTTCTTCTTGGTGAATAAATTCTGGAAATTCTTCAAGGGGTAGATACTGAAGTGGCCCAGACTAATACAGT
Organism: Chloroceryle amazona; assembly: GCA_027560015.1. Taxonomy (NCBI): domain Eukaryota; kingdom Metazoa; phylum Chordata; class Aves; order Coraciiformes; family Cerylidae; genus Chloroceryle; species Chloroceryle amazona. Next base: position 92,854 of record JANHFX010012955.1, on the reverse strand, counting down.
TATAATGTGGGATGTGCCAGAATGTCTTTTGTGTATTGGAGCCCGTTCATGCCCATCACTCTCACAAAGACATATTATTTGTTAGACCTAGTAAGGTGCTCTAATGTTAATTAAAACTCCCTTAAATGAGAGGCGGGAAGGTCAAGATGTATACTGGCTCTTGGTTATCCTTTGGTGTTGGTACGCAGCCTGAGGAAAATCCCTTCTGTGCCAAAATGCTAGCCTGGAAGGGTGATTGACATCTCTGCTTTTCAAGAGAAGTGTCAAAATTGCAGAGCATTGCTCAGAGGGTATGAAAGCTTCACTTCTCCATCTGCTACTGCATATGCCACTGATGACACAGTGGCCATATGTGGGATCATCTTGAAAGCTTAAAACCCAGCTCCTCTCCAAGGGCCCCTCGCTCCTTTTGAAAGCCCAAAAAGGGCATTCTGCGCGCTTCAGGAGGGGGGAGGCGTCTGTTTTCCCTGTAGAAAAAAAAAAAACGAATAGTACGTCATTATGAAATTAAAGCATTATTGCAAAGAGTGGTGCAAGTCTGAAATGTCACAAACTGTTCCTGTGACTGCAACAAAATTGCTGGAGACTCATGGCAGGCTTTGCCCTGGCTTTGTGAGCAGAGACTGTAAAGCCATACAGGCTGACTAGCAGATCCATTAGAAACTGCTTCATGGCTATGGGGAGCAATGTTGTGTGATCAGGGGTTGTGTCTTTTGGTAAGTGTATGGTTATTTTAAGTTGAATGAGAGAGATGAAGAAGCGTTTGTGAAGTTCACTTCCTTCATTAGCTGTGAGAACCTCCATCTCAAGTCTGTTTCTGGTTTGCTGTCTTGCAGAGCTTGCACACTTCTGAGAGTCAAAGCTGACATTTAAATGTGACAAGGAAATGTTTAACAACAAAGGAGATCTTTTTAAGTAGGCTAGACAAAAATTCCTTTCAGCTACACAGCTTTTGCTTTCACTTTTAGATGTCCAGTTTGTCCAGTTCTCAGTGGTTGTGCTTTTTCGAAGTGGAGGAAGGTTACCTTACTAATAACCATTGTTTTAAGTCTTGTTTTAAGTCTTGGGTTTTTTTAGTATTAATAAGAAGGGTGTGTGTTGGTGGGGGGGAAACATACCCATATTTTATTGACACCATAGAAATAATTTCCTTTCTCCTGTGCTTGGTTGGGATTTATGCAGTGTTTGTAATCACTAGGTTTTTATTTGTAGAACTCCATGTGTATATCTGATGGCTGGACTTGATGTAGTTCTAAGATGTGTATTTCAGATAACTTCTCAGAAGTTTCTGCCCCACGTGGTGGGGGGGCAAGGCTGGAGCGCTGCTGAAAAATACCCTTTTCAGTAACACCCTGCTATGCTTGGAACTCTGATCTGTTCTCTTATACTTCAGAATTTGAAATGAAATGAGTGAGGGTAGCTTTGAATATTCTTTGTTTTTCTGGTAGCTTGTGCAGTATATCTCAAACCCAGGACCTAATTTTGCATATAATGTCTGACCTGCAGCATAGCTGTGAGCCTGTGTCCTAAAAACATAACAGAGCTGCTTCTACCCCTCAGCCTTGTGGCTTTTTTTATGTCTCAAAGTGTCATTCTTATCCCCTGTGTACACGCAGTTAATAGTTACTCTTTTGTGCCTTCCTAGGTGTGTGAATCAGACTATCCTCACTGAATCATCACTTTAATCATACTAACTTGACAACCATTGCATGCCAGCGTGTGTCTACACCAGGTAAGATGAAAGCTGATGCTGTTACTTTATTTTTCCTGATTTTTTTTTTTTTAAACCTGCATTATGTCCAAGTGCTATGACTTTTCTGTAGACTGAAGTCAGAATGTGCTGCCTTCCATGTTCTCCTGGAGCAAGACAGCCACTTGCTGTTAGCGTTACTTCCTGCTTTGAAAGCTGGTGGTCTGAAATGTTCTTAAGGTCTGATTCTGTTGTAGCCATGCCTTAGCCTTTTTTCTGATACCTCAGTTAACCTGGGTTTGTGGTGTTCAGATACCATAAGCTGTTTTTTTGTTTCATTTTTTTCCTTGAATTCTTCACTTCCTTACCACTCCCTGGTTTTGCTCTAGAAACTGTTGAATTCCTTCTGCCTTTTGGAGTTAACTGTGCATGATAAGCCACCTGCACTATTGGACCTTTCTCTTGAACAGAAAATGGTTTGGTTTGTTTGTTGGTGTGTTGTTTTGGTTTTGGTTTTTTTGGTTGGTTTGTTTGTTTGTTTTTTTACATACATACTCCCAAATGTTATTTTTGAAAACCTATCACAGAAGGATCTTGTGTATTACATGTTTTAGTAGTAAGAAACTGCCTGGATATATATTTCAGAGAGTTAAACATAAAGCTGTTTTGTGGACTTCACCCTTTTATTCCCTTTTAGAGAACGGATGTGGATTTGGGGATAAGGAGCAATCCTTCTAATGCTTTCAGCAAGGTTATTAACCAGTGCTCTAGGGGAGTCCTAGTGCTCAGGAGCTAATGTGAGCCTTTGTTCTGATGCTAATAAGAATAAGGGTAATTCTTCTGACTAGGCCTTCTTCCTCTCAGATCCCTCTAGCAGCCATAAGGCGTTAAACTTCTTTGCTACCACTCTTCTTGCTGTGCTGCCCTGTTGTCCTTATCTCCTGCAACTGTTACTTTTGAGTGCGAAGGCTTGATGTCTCATTAGGAGTGCTCATTTAAATCTTCTGAGAGTTTTTTGTGTGCTTCTCAGGGGTACTTGTACAATTCAGTTAAATAGGTAACTTGGTAGATGTGTGTGTATTATTTTTATTGTTAAATAAAAAAATCCCCAACTTTTTGTTGATGCAAGATATGTTGGACTTGAATATAGCAGCATCTTTTATTACATGTTGGGACATGTAACTGAAAGAATGCAAGTAAGCATGCGGCTGAAACTGGGAAGGTATTTTTCCTTTTGTCTCTTCTTTCCTGCTTCCTTGGCCAGAAAAAACAAATATTTAAATACTCTTAAAGACTAACTTCTGATCACTAGTCCAAAGAGCTCTAAGTTCTCTAGGATGAATGTGTATCCAACCTATATGTTGCTTTTATGCCAATAATGCAATCTCTGTCTGAAGACAAACTGCATAGCAGCAGAGAGGAGCTTCAAGCCTAGGTATGCAGTGAAATATGACTTTGTGTGCAATATAAGACAAATAGTCTATTAAAAAAATGTCTCTTCACGAATTCTTATTTGTGTCTGTGAGAAAAGGGTGAGAGGTGGTAGAGACCGGTTAGGTCTGATGTGAAAAGATTGCATCAGACAAAGCTGTTAAGAAATGTATGTCAAAAAGGGAAGAAGTGTACCCAGTTAGTCACTTTAGCCTTTCCTTGGCAATACAGAGCTGATGAGAATCTCATCCTTGTGCTTCTAACAGCAGGTCTCCTAGTATAGCTGTTTGTTTTGTGATCTGTCCTGAGTCTGGCTGAGCTGGCCTTCTGGTGAATTTGTAAGGAAGTTTGCTGTCTTTCACTAGGGACTTCTCACTCTGGAGGGTGGTTTGAGATCCTCTTTATTGGTGCAGAACAGAGGGATAGGAAGGATTTAGACAAGTTAAAGATCTTCCCTAGAAGGCAGAGATGAACAGAGTGCATCTGCATATCAGTGCAATGTGCCTGTATTGTTTCATTTTGATGGAGAGTGCTTCTTCTTAATGCAGAATTGGAAAAGGCTTGCAGGGACGATATAAAAATCATTTACTCTTTGCAAATGTGAGATGACTGATTTAAAGTGTGTTTTGCTAGTGACTGTGCCCAGGTGGGGAGTGTGTGTTACAAAGGTAGTCCAGTATGGCTCCTTGATGTGAACCTGCCTGGAAGCACTACTTATGGGAAGCGGGTTATTAGCACTTACAAACAGCACCTGTTTTTTAAGATTGATTCTGTTGACAATATCCTGAAGAGACATTGCCAACAGATGCAGTGTGACACATTTTATGTGGGTAAAAATATAGTCTAGGCATCACTGCCTTTGCTTATCACTATTAACCCAACAGTTGTTAAATCCTAGGAAATGCTCATTTTCAGGAGGGTGATTGCTCTTATGACCTGAAAATAAAACCTGGAAGGCGTATGTGGTGTTGGCTTTAATCTTTTCTCTACTCTCGATTGGCATATGCAGGGCATTTCTTGCAGAGGAGTGCCCTGTACTTAGTTACTCATGTTCTATCACTTTTCAACATCCTGCTCATCTTTTATGATTTGAAACAATTATCCTGAAATGAGGGGGGGGGGAGGGGGGGGAATACAGACAAGTTGCAGTACAGAACACAGGATTCCTCTTCCCCTGGATTATTTTTAGGAATGCTTTTATCCTGTGAAGTGAGAACAGAAGGAGGATGGCAGAAGCATTTCTGAACAGATCCTGTGCAAAGGTTCCTATAAGGCCTTGAATACTCTAACCTGCACTTCCTATTCTCTGCCCCCCTTGTCTTCTCGAGCCACTTGTAATGTGGAAAGCCTAAAACCCACGTGCATTTAACAGTGCTGTCTTCTTTGAGGTCATCCAGCACTCACCTGTGTCCCTCAAACATTTTGGGGTTTTTCCTTTATGTATATTTTGACTTTCTTGAGGGGGAGGGGAAAATCCGGGTTGGTATTTGCTTTTTAAGTGGTGTGGTGTGTCATGAAACACCAGGGACGCAGGGCATTGTTGGTATCTAAATTAAAGGAAACAGTACAGAATATGCAAAATTGATCTGTCTTTCTCCCTAGATATTTTCTTTCTGCTTTGCTGATAGGAGGCCAAAGGGGATGTCCTCTGCCTGTTTTTTTATGTACGAAGTGAGGGTTTGCATTCTAGTTAAGAATGGGTTGGGGTTTTAGTGTGTGTGGGGGGGTGTTGTTTGTATTGTTTTGTGTGTGTGTGTGTCTGTTTATTTTAAGGTAACTTGCAGACCAGCCTAACCCTTGTGACTCTCTGGTTTAATCTCTTGTACAAAGGAAGGAGGATGGGTTTTCAGCAGCTACCATGTCCTGTAGACAGTATATTGTTCCACTTAAGCTATGATGATTGCTTTTTCCCACTTCCCCCCAACATTTTGTGTAACAGATGCTTCTTGATTTCAATTTTTTTCTTATTTATCCTTTATTGCGAAGGTAGAGTTTATAATTAGCATAGCTTAGTCATCAACTAACACAGAGCAAAAAGGCTCTTTGACTTTTGATATGACAACCAACTTGCTGTGGGTGAGACTGGGAAGAAGATTCTCCCCCATAGCCTTGTGGTCTCGGGCCAATTCCCCTCTGGCTTTGCTACCTTAACAGCCAATTGTGTCTATGGGTAGCATCTTGGGGGACTGCTTGGATCTAACTAGTTGGTGATCAGGTATCTCGCCTAACCTTCCACTGTCAGATTGGAACCCAGAGCTACTTGTGGGTGCTATTTCCCTTCTGACTGTCTCAGAGGATCAGGTTCTGACCGTATACTCCTTAAACAGCCTTCCTCACTGCAACTCCTGGGTTCCTATGGGTTGCAGAGATTGATGTGTTTCTCCTTTACAAGGATGGATCATTCAGATGAAGATGAAGGCATTCCTGGGGGAATGGGTGTTGGCTGTGGCCTTACTGTGGTGGGTGGAGGAAATTGGCAGTATAGCTGGTCTACCATCGCACTTGCTGAAATCTCTTTGCCTTTTCTAAAAACAAGAAGGGCTCTGCAGTCTGTGCAAAAAGCAGCCTTCTCTAGTTCAGCAAATCTATTGTAAGAGTCTCAAGAAAATGGGTATCAGAGGTGTTGATATATGCCCTACTTTTGGGGCAGGCCTCTGTTGGTAGAGTGTCAGTTTTATGGCAGCGAGAGCCTGGGATGAACTCATCCATATGAAATACTCATCTGAAAACAACTCGCTACCCACATCTGTTTGAGAGGTATGTCACCTTGAGATAGGCCTGTTGTAGAATAGGTGCCTCTCTTTTTTTTGTTTTGAATGATTCATAAGAAACACCAAGATTCTTCAGCATAGCTTGGGTGTTGGGTTTTGGTTTGTATGTCTGTTGTGGTAGTGTGGTGGAGGTTTTTTTTGGTTTTTTTCCAACTAAAACCAGGCTGACCTGTATAAAGTGTGAAGCAGCACAGGGAGGTGGGAGGGATGTGTATTGTACTCGCCAGGCTTTGGAAAGGGCCTGAACACAGAAGTTAGAAAGAATTGAAGCATTTGAGCCGCTGAAATTTAACAGTTGTCCCTAATGTACTTCTGACCTCTGGCAGTGTGGCTGAAAAAATAGCCCTGGTTGCCCTCTGTAAATCGATTTCCTATTGATCCATGTACCTGCGCCCCGTCTTTCCCACCATCTCCAATGGTGTGCTGCAGCATGCGTTGGTGCTGACTGAAGAGGAGGGCCTGAGTCAGAAATACTGCTTCTTACAAAAAGATGCACATGCTGCAGCCTCTCCAAGTGTTCCAGACAAGCCCTGCTGAATTTGAGAGATGTGATTGATTGATTGATTTATTTATTTATTTTATTTTCTCTGAGGTACTTGGTGGCAGGCAACCATGTTTGCTAAAGCAAGCTGGTCTTTTATGGTCCTCCTGCATTGTGCATTTAATTGCTGCATAACTGATTCCTGCTGTCTCAAGCATACATTGATTTTTCTTTTTTTTATGCTAGCTGTTTAACAGACTCTCAGTACATAAGGGAATTTTGCACCCTTGCTTTACTTAAAGTAGTACTTGGACCTGTTGAGAGATACTGTTCAGCTGAGATAATGCAGTACTGTGTCTAACAAAGGCATGTGCCTATCCGAAAATCTCTGAAGATAGAGCTGGGCACTGTCTAGTAGCTCAGAGAAGTTAAAGACAAAACTTTCCTCCCTTTCAGCACCTCACGCTGGAGGCCTAATTTGTTTCATCCCCACAAGTGGTGAATTTTATAGAATGGATACAGTAAAGAGTGCAGAGGGTCGGGGTTTTTTTTGTCTTCCAAGCCATGAAGATCAATATTAGATGTAAAAATCAGTAAATTCTATCTAGATTTTTTTTCTTTTCCTCTAGGACTGACAATTATCTTAGATTTTCTTGTCTTTGAGTTCTTATGTCTCCTTTTTTTTGCTATGGAGCCAAAAATGTTATACTTGGTGATGGTAGAATTTGCTATAAGTGTGAAAGACAATTTGTTTTTCATGCTGAGGCAAATTTTAGGAAGTAAGTGAGGTTAAGAAGGAACCAATAAGATATTTTTGAAACTGTTTTAACTCATTAGTTCTACTGGGATGAGCGCCTGAACTCAGCAGAGTTATTTCAGGCTTACAATATGAGGGTGATTGCTGATATACTCACTGTACCTGATGTTCGAGAGACTACTGCAGAGATTCTCTTTTCTGTTTTGGGGAAGAGGAGGAAAATAAGAATATTGCAAACAGAGCATGTGGAATCCTTTGGTGAGTGTGACACTGTACCTGCTACCCACGAGTTGGATGCTGAGAAAGGTATTTGATTTGTCCTGCCTGTGAGAACAGACTGAGAGTTCTGGAGGCTGCAGCTTTATTAGTCTGTCGGAAGGAAAATGGGGGAGGTTAAAGGTGATCAGCATTAATGCAAGCTTTGTGTAGTATATGAACGCTGCATAGCTGTTGCCTGGTTTTCTTTGTGCTTCCTGCCTATCAAAGCCTCTAGCATGTACAGGAAATGGAGCAGGAACCGAGATGAGCTTGTTTTGATCATGTGTGAATCTTGCACGCTGATAGACCTGCCATTTTTGAGACTAGATCAATTTCCTCCCTGCATATCTGTAATTAAGGTGTAATCTACAGTATGCTAGGCAATGCTTTCAGATGGGAACACAAATCAGTTATAGTCCAGTAACAAGTGATGGTGGAAAAAAAAAAAAGCACATAGAATGTAACTGATTAAAACTGAACTGACACGTTTCTTTTGTGTGAAGCTGTTCTTAGGAAGATAATGATCTGGGTACATTTGGGAAGATAAACCTTGCAACAATCTACCAGTCCCCTTGTGTCCAGCAACTAGTTTTTGGAAGAGACAACGTTGCTTAGTTTAGCTTCCTGGTGAGAAAGAATAGTTTTGGTTGTGAACAGTCAGAGCAATAAAGGTTGGATTTCTGGAGTTACGATGGACCCAACCTCCTGCTTAGAGCAGGCACTCAGGCTGTGTACATCTGCATACAAGGGGTGGGTCTGGATATGTTACATAATAGTTTGGGATATATATAGTAGGTGAGTGTCCCTCATGAGACCTTCCCCCAGGAGAAATGCTCAGCTTGTTTCCCAGCTGCTACTAGCCAGAGAACAACAGGATGCTCGGAAGAGGATTAGGAAGGCTTCTCTATTCAAATCCACTTGCTTAGGTGATATTCAGCCAGCTGCTGGAGTCAGGGTGTTGAGGCCCTTTGTTAGTATTTCTGTCTTTGTAGAATCTAGAGGCAGGAAGAAGTGGTAAGAGGTGACAGGTGTCCTCTCAAAGGAGTTGTTGTGTTTGACACAGGGAAAAGGCAGGTTTCTTGCCTTAAGTTCTTGTCTTGTATCAAGTAGAAACATCTTTGCCTGCCTAGACCTCTTTCCCTCCCTTCCTACCCCCCTTCACCCTCTGCTGAAAGCATATATTCCAGGACATACATGTCTTAGAATAGGTAAAACACTTCCATCTATATAAACATGCTGTTTTCACACACCGCTGCAGTCTCTCATGCTGTCTGTGGTATGTCCTGGGTGTGTAGTTGTTATTTGACCATAGGTTTTTGCCTTTAGGCTGTGTTTGGCAAAAGAATTTTAAAGGAAATTCAATCCAATTTACTTTGGTATTGAAAGCTTAAACCTCCTTCTTTTTCCTTGGTATGTCTGTAGGGAAGACATTGCTGGGGCAAGGCTTGCACTTGGATAACTTATCTGTGTTCTGTAGGTAACCCACTGTAACCCAGAATAAGCTTCTTTGATGTCTTCTGGAACAGGCAGTGCTGAAGTATAGAATCAACAACTCAGAGTAAAAAAGATATGTGGACTTACCTCCACAATTAATGACAGTTCTCAGTGTACTCGGGCGTAACATGTGGCTCCTGCGTGCTTTCTACTCTTGGTGTGTGACTTCATTATGTTGTGGTTTTCCCAGTGTGCAGCTGTATGGTTGCCAAGCTTTCAGCTACTGGTGTAGAGTTGTGCCAGCCATGCTTGGCACATGAGGAGGTGGTGACCTTGTACGTGTGCGGGGGCACAGGCAGCTGCAGGGAGGGCAAGGGTTTCTGTGCTGCACAGGGAAGGGTGGCAGGCACTGGCATTACTGCGGCCGGACACAGAAGTGTCTGTTCATTTTGTCATTCGGTCTCAGGTAAGTGTCAGACTTGGGAATATGGGGCCACTACCTGTCCTAGACATAAGTGTCAATGCAGAAATGCTATTCTGAAGTGGGAAATGTTCAGGTAGAAGGAAGCAGAGAGGGGTGTCTGCTGCTGCTGAGCCGGTGGTGGTCTAAGGAGTGCCTTGCTTCTGGTGGGTGTTGCAGGCTGTGGAGGTGCACATTTTGCTGTAGTGAGCATTAAAGAAACAACTGAATTTATCTAGAATTTGTTCTGTGGTTTTGGATCGATGCCTAGGTTTGAGGGTGTACTTGTCTTTGTTTTGGGCAAAGGTGAATTTGAGAGTCTCTTCCCACAGTAGCACTGAACTATGCCTTGTCTCCTTTTGCATCAAATGGAAGCACTTCCTTGCCAGCCTTCATTGGGCAGGAGAGCTGAAATAGTTGGTGTTCGGAAAACAAAAATACGCTGTTGCTGTGGGGTTTCTGAGTGCCTAATGAGCAGTAACTACTTAAAGGGACTTGGTCAACTGGGAAATCCTACTTCGGTCTGAATTTTTTCTACAACTGTTTATGTAATACTATGAAAAAGTTCAGAGTAAAATGTTGCCTTCTCTTTTTCAATCATAATGTACTCATTGACAGGTAATTTTGATATCTCACAGAATAAATCTGATCCTTCCAGGTTTGAAAGTTTGGCTGTGCTTCTGTTTTTCTTCTCTGCTCTGTGTGAGGTAATGAGCTACTTAACTATCGTGAGTCTGAAGTTCAAACCATAGCAGAGTGGCTTGGGGGCATCTCTTATACCTGCAGCTCCTTTTAATTTACAGAGGGGGGAAAAAAAATAAATCCCTTAATTACTGGATAGATGACAAGTATGAGGATCAAAGTGAGACTTTTGAGGCAAAGCTTAACTGCTTATAAGCTGGAAGTAATCACAGCTATCCTTGCTAATGAAGTTTAATGTTGGCACTGCAGAGCTGAAAAGGCAAACTTGGGAAAAGACAATGTGAAAAACTTAATTTTTGTCTGCCCAGTGAAATACCAGGTTTCCCCCGCTTGGCCTTCTTACAGTTGTCACATAATAGGTGCCACGTGCAGTCATTTTAGCCACTGCCACTTCCTGCAGTACTCTGTGCTTGCGATGGGGTCATACAACTGCTGGTCTTCTCTGATCTTTTTTTCCTCAGGCTTCCACTGCTTTGTGCCCCAGAGAGCAAAGGATTTAGGTAATCCTAAAATGGACAGGCTGTCTCAAGTTCCACACAGGAAAAAAAATGGATTTTGTTTGTCTCTACAAGATCTGCCTTTCCTGGAAATAGTAACAAGGTTGCTGTAGTTTGATCACTGTAGCCACAGTCAGAGTTAATGATGCTAAATGAAAAGAAAGCCTAGAAATGCTTATTATGGAAGTCCATATTTAATCTCTCCTAGTGACCTTTGGCTTGCTGAAAGCTGTGCTACAACCTTTCTGATTTCCAAGACTATCGATTGCTCCCTGTGTCTTAAAAAAATCATTTAATTGTGGTGATTTTGCTGGCAATTGGTCTTCCTTTTCACATGGTAAAATGTAGACTATAGATCTTGCTAGAAATTGATGTGAGTAACTTCTGGTGGCATGGAAAATCTTAAATAAACCATGTGCAGAAGCCTGAGTTGAAGAAAGCTTTAAAGTTAGAAGCCTGCATCTAGCTTCCAGCTTTCATAGCAGGTTGCTACACCAGAAATGCACTGTTCCTGCTGCTTTCTGGTGTGAAATGTATCCTTTTATAGTGGGATCATTGGTAAATGGAAACTGTAAGGAGGTCAAAACATGGAAGAAAATGACACTTCATTCTACAGACATCAAAACCTGGCTTTTATAAGACCACAGATGAAGCTCCTCGCCCTTAGATAAGACTGTTAGCCACCTATCTCAGTAAACACTTAGCCTGGCAATAGCTAAGATTTAGATGTTTCATCATTTTTTTTCCCCTCTGGCACTTTCTGTCTGTGAGGCTGTTAACCAGACAGTCACTGTCTGTGTGTCTTCTGTGCTGCATTGCTTTTCCCTGTACTGCCTGTGAGGAGGCTGGAAAAGCTTCACTGTCTCAGCAGCAGACTTGAAATCCACAGGAGAGCTATACACCAGGTACCTGGGAGAATGCTTCTTTGTGTTTCTGTAAGCAAATGCTTGGCTCTGCTGGTAATTCTTGTGGATTGCTCTGTGTGTAGGAATGTTCATCTCTGGCTTTCTTGCCTGAGTTCCCTTCCACGGGCAGCAAGTGAATACCCAGTAAGATGTGCAGGTCAGGGCAGTAATACACCTGGACTCAGACAGGAGTGTTGTAAAGGGATGGAGTGGGGAGGCTGGGACGTGTGACCTGGATGGATCTGAGAAGTGATGTTGGCACTAGTTAATCTGGCTTGTCATTTTCCTTTTTATTTACTCCTGGCACTTGATTGTCAGAGTAGAGTTTTATACTGTGTTCTCTTTGTGGTTTATCTTGCTCAGGGCTGCTGCAAAATCCTAATCATTTTGCTATCAGTCTCTTGCAATGAAAACTCAATTGGCAAAGTAAATACTTGAGTTTCAGAGAGCAAGTGTGGATTCAGGTTTGGGAAGAATAAAGAACTAGCAAATATGGTGACACCTTGTTGGGACTGAGGAACTCTTACAGTAGGAGATAGACCTTGAGCACCTTGTGTGCTCTATCTTTGAGAGCTGTTGAGACTCCACTAGTACCAGCGGTCTTATCTCCTTGCACAAGACTTTCTCAAATAAATGATACCCACCAACAGGTGCTCAAATGGAAAAAGACCTTATTGATCTGTTTAAGAGGTAATGATCATACATTAAGATTTAAGGTTGTCTCTTTTGCCTTATAAGTTTGCTGTCTCGCAGACCCGTGTGTGAAGGGGCACTGCTAAAGTAGCTTTTTCAGCTAGTGTGCCTGTGTTCTGCAAGATACTAAAAGCATTGTTGCCATGTGTCTGGCCTCACATTTATTGAAGAAACATAGTTCAGATCAGAGCATCCAAAAACTCAACCATGTTAGTTGTGATTCCGGGTGGTGCTTCCAGATTTGAAGACTGTTTCATGGTAGCAGTTGAGAAGTACTGTGTTAACTGTGCTTACTGCTCCCAAATGCCTCACAACTCCAGAGTGTTACTTTAATCTGCTAGTGACAAAACTGGTCTTTAAGTGTTGCAGCACTGAGTGACTGGGCTGTGGATAAACCAGGCTTGTGTTAGGCCTAAGCAAAACTTGTCCAGGAGTGTTCTCATCCTCCTCATTCTGGCATCCTGTCATGAAAAGTGCTCTGAACTTGACTGTCTGGGCCAGGAATCTGACAGCACCGGTTCTTCAGAAAGCCAAATCTGGACCGGGCATTATGGGGCTAGAGCAGGGGAAGGGGAACAGGCACAACCCCTCTTATCTTGGAAGGGGTGGCCTATTACTTTTGCTTTGAAATGTGAATGAAATCATTCTCCATACCTCAGATACTGACCATATGATGTTCCTGGTAAAAGTAGCAGATGTTCCTCTTGCTGTTTTGTATTGTTACACATTTTTTTTCTTTCTCCTGTCTGCAATGGGATTTAATAGTGTTCAGCTCCAGCGTATTAAGTTTTTGCTCTGAATTTCTAAATGTGTATTTACAAATAAGGCAAGGGCTGCATGAAATTTTGCTTGGGTTGTGGATCTGATGCATGTGCGTATATAGGTGGTACCTGAAGTCTGTGTTCTGGGCCAGTATGCTCAGCTGAACAGTTCTGCTGTTACTTGTGGCCTCTGCACTTTGCTCTTAAACATGTAACAGAATGTTCCACCCCACCGTCTTTGTGGTGGTCTGGTTTGGTTCTGCTAGCAAAGGCAATTTATTTGAAAATCTGCATCACCATGTCTCCCAAAGCAGCGTTGTGTTAGTGAGAGAATGAAGATATTTTTGCACATAAGTGGTTGCTTTCTGTATTCTCTCTTGACAGCGCAGTTGCTTATCTTGTGTACTCATGAGCTGCTGTTCCAGTTTCATAAGGGAGAATAGGCATAGGGTGGTGCATTGCAGCAGAGAAATATCTGAGTGCCAGATAGACCATGATAGACCATAGCATCCCACAGTCTGGGTGCAGGAATTGGAGGATTGCACAGTTGTCTGTTGTGTCTGTTTTCATGGGATATGAAGCACTTGACACAACACTGAGAGAAACTTTGGTCCTTGCTGGTGCAAATGACTCAGCTCTTCATAAATGTAATTTCATGTGTTCTGAGGAATCCTCATGTGGGAAGGGCCACATTTCTTTGCCACTAGAGATCTGTTGCCTTAAGGCAGCCTCAGAGGCTGTCTGAGCTTGTGCTGCCCTGCTGGCCTGAGTGTACCCTATTGCGCAGGGAGCTGGAACAGGCAGGGATGGGAACCAAGCCCTTCTGTGGCCTTATCTAGGTGTAGATGAAGACAGCTGCTTCCCTTTTCCCTACTAATCTAGCTGTGGTCAAAACTTCTCTTGTCCAGGCACCCTGATGACTAGTCCTCTGCGTAAAGATAAGACCGTGTCAGTATTTATGAATTAAGAAGGGTGTCAGAAAAGTAAGAATATGATGGTAGATATTTGTTTCTTTTTTATTATTTTTTTTAATAACTCTGGAATGGGAAGGAGGATTTGCTGTTTGTATCAAGGGATCTACCATGGTTTCACACAAAAAGATTTTCCTTAGTTCAGTGAAGTATATGGTGATGGGATTGCATAAACTGAAACAAATACTTGTTTTGTGTTTCCTTTTTGAGAACATGCAGATACCAACTTTCCACGTACATAAATGACCATGGAACACTTCATAGCATGCGTGTGGGTGTGTTTGTGCTCACTGGTTAATGCGATACTGTGGCACTGGCACAGGGCTTGTGACCAGTCTGTGGATGTGTTGCCACTTGCTTTACTTTTGAAAGGCATATGGTAGTGATGTGGGTTGATTTCCCTTTGGGGAAAGAGGGAGCCTCTAGAGGAGGGTTTTTTTTTGTGAAAGAAGCAGAGGTGATTATCTTGTGGCTAGAAGGGCTTGCCTCAGTCTACGCACTAAAGAAAGCTGAGATACAGAACTGCCCTTCTTGTCTGTGCTTAGAAACCACTAGCCCTTTCTGGAAGACTTGTGTCTGGGTGCTCTTAGGCTGGCTGGTTTTGATTTGGGCTGTAAGTCATGTGTGGTAGTGTGTTTGTACAGTGCTGCTTACCCCACAAGGGCTTGTGCTTACCACAGTCAGTGAGACGAGGTGGTCTTGTGGGCAACTTTAACTGAAAAATAATACAACTTGCAGGTAGTTCCAAATTTAGTGTGGCCTCTTGGCAGAGCCAGTCAATGGGCCACGCTGTTTTAATAAGAGTCTGCTCACGCAGGAGGCTGAAACCTGGAGGACTGTCTTGAGTGAGGAAGGGTGTTTGAGGACATTGGGATTAATGGTAGAGATATTCAGTTATGATAGATTCCTCTAAAATTTTAATGCTTTTCTTAGTAGAAGATGAAACCACAGGAGTGAAACCCACTGATAGCTGTGTTTGGGAGCAGTCTCAGGTTCCCTGAGAATCTGGCTGGGGCCAGTTAGAAGGATGCAAGGAGGCAGCAATTTCTTCTTTCTCCTTAAACAGAAGGAGAAGCAGCTGCACTGGGTGTGGTAAAAGACAAGGAAAGGCCAGATAAATGCTAAAACATCAAGAAGAGAGAGGTATCTTTTCTTAATGGTCTTGTTTCCATTACAGAAGTTACCAAAGTCTTGAAGGTGCTGCCAGAATGTAAACCGTTTAAACAAACAAATGGGGGAGGGGGGGGGAGGGACGACGACCCTGAAACTCTGAGGGAGGAGATGACTGAAGATGTTACATAGTGAGCCTGTGTTCTTTGTCCCGCTGCTCTCAGTAGTTTACTCCCCACTGCCATTCCTGCACCCTGTTGTCTGTGCTGTCGGCCTGTTTGGCATAGTATCAAACTTTGAAGGGATGTTCAGTAGCTCTCTTGATCTCAGGCAAGGAGAGGGAGTCCGCTTGTGCCTAGGTTCTGTCTCTTTAAGGCGTCATGACTAAACTGGGGAACAGTTAAAAAACCAAAACACAAAACCCCACACCAACAAACCTAAAACCACCTCCTACGCTCATGCCCCTCAAACAAACCGGATCCCCCCACCACAAAACCTGCATGCTTTCTGAAAGTACATCTGGCTTGGGAGAGGAGCTGCCTTGCTCCTTTTACCCTGCAACAGGAGATTCCTGTGTTCCCAGTTGTGGTTGTTTAGGGAGGCCGGGTGCAGGTATCTGTAGGGTGGAGATAACCCCTTGCATGAAGGAACGTAGCCTCTATTACCAGTATGCAGCTCATCTCTGCACTGAGCTCCAAAAAGTGAGAGTTGGCTCAGCCCTTGTCAAGGGGGTGATGAGCCTGCACGAGTCTCACTAGATTGATAATGCTTCAGCCACACAGGGCCTTTGCAAAAGGCACAAAGTAACTGCCCTCAAAACCTTACAAACTCATTCCTGTGTGCCTAGGAGCGTTTTTTGTTGTGTGTTTGATTTTATTTCCTGGAGACATCATTAATGAGTTCAGCTAAGGAAATAGCACAAGCAACTGTGGGAGAGGGAACGCTTGCTCTTGCGTGTGAAGTGTCAGCTGGAGTGTGCACAGAGGGTAGTGGTTGTTATCTTAAGAAGGAATGAAAGAGAAATGAAAGCAGAGGTGGGGCTGTGTATAGACTCAAAGATGAGGGGAAAGAGCTGGGAACTGGAGAGGGAGAACCACTGTCAAGGGAAGTCTTAGTCTCTACTCCTTTCATAAATGTAGTTTTATAAATTAGTAAGTATCAAGCTCATGTCGGTATCTGTAGCTACAAAAAATAAAAGGGATTTAAATATTTACTGATAAGAATTTAAGGGAAGCCTATCTCCAAGCAGTCTTGCTCTTTAATTATTGCTTCTGAGCCGAATTATTGGCATGTTCTGGGACAGAAATAGCTCATGTATCTGAATGACATTTGAATTTAATTTCCAATCTTCTGAATCCACTGTAATGAACAAAGCATTAAGAACAGGCATGGTACAGATTTTATTACGTGTTTGCAGTAGACCAAAAAGCACTGGAGTTCTCTGGGTGTTATATAGCACAAACTTGCTGTTAGAGTAAGATCACAGGGAAGCAGTTGTGGTTCAGATTAAAGTAGTGATTTCTCTCCACGTTGTGGTAATTTATGATGTCTTTGTAGCAGTGGTCTTTTTTATTCTGTGTTCATAAAGCACCTAGCAGAGCACGGGGTGATTCCTAGGCTCTGATTTCTGTCTCCCTTTGCTCTGCAACTGCTAATGAGGTAAGAAATGCTTGTAAAGGGTGTTTTTTTCTTGCCTTGTCGAATACCTGTCCAAAGCACAAGCTTCTCCTTTGGCATGTGCCTCAGGCTTCCTGTCTGCATCTCTTCCCTTGCTGTGACTTCCATAGCAAGTCACAGCAACTAGCTGTTATGTATGAGAAAGTATTTTAAAAAGTATATGCTAAAGAGAAGGGGATAAGAAATGACATTTCAGCCAAGAGGCTTTTATTGGGTGAGAGGATGGGGGTGGGAGGAAGAATCATCATGAGATCTGTGGGCTCTTTATTGCGCAGCATGACAAGATCCCACAGCTAAAATATGATCTAACCTTTTCTTCCTGTGTGTCTTACAAGAGAAGTTTTCCATATAAGGCCCAGGAGAGCCTGCTGTAAGGAAGCATGTGGCTGTCATTTATTCCAGAAAATGTGTCTCAGTATTCAAACATAAGAAAACAGACCAGATAGACCTGTGGTAGCTGCAGCCTTTATTGCCCACGTTGATTCTATTTATAGTCTAGTCTTCTCTAGCTTGATTCTACTGAAATAACAGGCTTGCCAGAAGTCTACTGGCAACTTGTAGGTAGCTGAGGAGAAGAAGCCAAGTGTTGCTAGAGACAGGCCTGATGTTTCTTAAGTCACCATAATTGTATTATCCAACTAATGGTAAACCAAAACCCTTCCAGAAGCCTTCAAGAGCTCTGGTTTGACTGATGGTAAATTATTTCTTATGCAAGTCACCTATACAAAGCAGCCTGTGTTTCAGGTATGGTTTTAAAAAGCATTGATTATGTTAATCACATTTCTGAAGTTCTTCAAGACTGGTTCATTCCCCTTATAATCTTTTTTTTCCCCTCATACTTTTTCCTGGCATATAATAGTGGCAGGGAGGAATCTGTCTAGAAAATGAGGATTTAGGCATTTCTTGTCTAAAGACGCAGAGAATTCCTTTTTGCTTCTTGAAATTAAGGTGTTTGCAGATCTTGGGTTAATCCTCTTAATATCTAAAAAATAATTTCAACCCTTAACATTCACTAATTCCATGAACCACACCCTTCTGATACCGGTGACACTAAGGCAGTAACATGTGTGTCCCCTGTTCCAGTCTCCTCCTCACTGTTTTTAAGCTTCTGCAAAGTCTGGCTGTCTCACTGTACATTTCTTTGTTGCTGTGTCTTTCACACTACTAGCATAGGTCTCAATTCACCAGTCTCAAACCTTTTGCATTTTGTGTGTGGACCTGGGTGAACACTCATAGACATGAACTGGAATCGCTCTACACATCGTCATCTGTTGGAGATTGGTTTGTAGGTGACATGGACAGCCTGCCCTCAGGAACGTTCTGACTATAGATGCCTTTGATGCAAATAAAGTACGACTGTTCTTGGCAGAGATGATGAAACTCAGCCTTGGTGTCTCAGAAGTTGTGGGCCCGTGGTCCTACCTTTCTAAAGGGCTGGTAATAGTGTTTTCTGGGGTTTCTTTCCATTTGCAGGGGTGGTGTGAAGCAGCCTTTGCAGTGATTCCCAGGAGCAACACTGGAGTGCGATTTGGATGTGGTGTGGGAGGCTGGAGAGGGAGGTGGAGACTGCAGGACTGTTGCTAGAGGCCAGGGAAGGTGACGTCATTGTTGAAGAAAGGGCTTCTGATAGCTGTTGTGCTCTGTAGTATGCTGTGAGTAGGGTGATTTCCTCAAAATGTGCCTTATGGCATCCTGTGGAGCCTTAAGGGAGCTATTTATTTTCCACAATGCAGGCTTTTCTTTGTTGTCCCCTCACATTCCTCTGCATATGAAACAGTGACTCTCCTTCATGAGGAGAGTAGATCCTGAAGTGCAGAGGGAGACAAAGTAGAGAGTTTGTTGTCCAGAGCCAACCGCCGCTTACATCTGTTAAATGTCATGTTCAGCTCACCCAGAACATCAGTGTTAGGAGAGCCAGCACGTGTACAAAAGCAGGCACAGGCTTGCCTGGTCACAGAATGCAGCTTGTGAGTGGCCTTTGAAAAGATGCTAGTGAAAGCCTGGACAGTTGCAAATGACAGACCACCAATGCTGCTTGGTACTGCTGCTGTACATGATGTTCACAATACCATCTTTCTCTGGACTTTATAGATGGAGCTACAGATACCATCTGGTTTTGTGTTTTGTTTGTTTTTTTTTCCTAACAGTTGTTTCTCTGTGCATTTAGTGAAGTGAGGTTAGCTTAAAAAACAAAATTCCTTTTCAGTTCATCTAGAGGCACCCTCTAGATACTCTGCATAATGTAGTTTTTTTCTTTTGGGTAAGAATGAGCAGTTCATTAAACCTGTGCATATGAGACAAATGCCAGTCTGCTGATATGTAGACTTTTTTTTTTGCAAGATACAGGTTTTCTTGTTTGTAAAGCATGCCTTCATTTAAGCAGTTGCTCTGTTTAAACTGTTGCTCCAGTGCTGTTGGTAGAACCATAGTTACCTTATTGTTGCCTTACTTTACTTCCTGTTGTCTGGTCAAGAGATGCCAGAGAATTGTGCACATTTCTGATACTGGTATCAGGCTATTTGCTTCCCTCCACACACACCTAGCGTTTGTAGGAACTAACACTTGTCTCTCTGTGTAGTTTTTATTTTAAACACTTGGCCTTGGAGGAAAAGGGAATTGTTAACACTGAAAGGTGGGTTTAGCCTGTTGTTTTGCAGCATAATCCTAGACTGCCAAGGCAAAAGGAGAACAGCTTTGAGGATGACTGCTGACTCAAAAGACTAAATTGTATGTCAGATTGACAAAATGGGGAAAACAAATTTAATCTTAAGAGTACAGTAATAAAGAGATTGGTTGAATTCCCTTTGAGAAACTCGCTTGAAAGTAGATTAAATGAACATGTAAATCCTCTGCTGTTGAAAGTCGTTTTCAATCTTCATCTCACAGTTTGGGTTTTGCATATTAATTTTACTATCCTGTAAGCTCTTGTAGCTGATCTCTTTGTGCTGCTTCTTGGACCCTATGTTACTGGTAAAAATATGGAGAGGATGACTTTTAAACTAGCTTTCTTTACACTGATTCTAATAACCTTTATTAATCAATCCACTCTGAGGGAACCCTGTCTCCAGAGACAGGAAATTGCTTGAGGATTAGTGGCTGTCGCAAGACCTTCGTATTTATTTGCACAATGTCTGGGGGGAAAAAAAATAAATAAAATCAGTCTTCCTTAAAAGGCAGTTGAAGCTGGAGTTTCTGTGCTTGTCCCACAAGGCTGAGTAGAGGTCACTGGGAATTCTGTGCCAGAATGTGTTGTGTGTGGTGTTTTTTTGGTTGGATTGGTTTTGTCTGTGTTGGGTGTGTTTCCTTCTGTCTTGGCATCGGCCTGTGTGTGACTATTGCGTGTGCGCAGCAGCACTTTGCAGCCTTTCTTGCTGTTGCATGAAACTAAGATTTACTGCCAGAGCAAGTTGCTGACCCCTGCTGTCCTGCTTTGTGCAACTTTCTTCCCTCTTTTGGGTTCAGTTTAGTGTCTTCCTCTAACTAGGCAAGCCTTTGTTGCCTTTGGCCATCATGGAGCACTCTCACCCAGCTTTCTGGCTTTTAATCTTCATGGAAACCAGAATGCTCAAAGCCCTGATTTAGGAGGAGGGTTTAGACTTAGAGCATCTTTGCTCATAGGAAATAATTTCTGCAACACTTTAATGTGGGTTGAAAATGGATCTGGTTTTAGGAGCAAGAAGCCCAGCATGTTGTACAGGCTGCTCACTTAAGTCAGAGCATGATTCCACACAGAACAGGCTTTGGCAGAAAAGCAGAGGTGGGAGCTTTTTACCTCTCCCAGAGCTGCGCAAGGACCCAGTTTACCCAACAAGCTCCTGAAAGTTGCACCGGCGTTAGAGGGAATAGTTAGCTCCAAAGTGGGAGTGGGAGCAGCAGCATGGGGGGGGTGTCTGGTCACCAGGAGCAAGGAGTGATCCTTCAGACAAGGTAGTAGTGCAAGCCTGTAAGTGCTCAGGCGCTGGAGGGACTGGAATTAACCGCAGCTGGCTCTGCAAAGGGACAGCACTAATGTACGAGGGGCAGACTAGACTACAGGTAAGTAAAGGCTGAGTAACCATTGCTGCTGTATAAACTACATGCTGAGAGCTGCTGAATGAAGTTACTACCAGGCAGTGCTCCTCAGCTGCCTCAAGACCCTTTGCTTAATGTTTGTTTTTGATTTTTTTGTTTGGCAGCAGCTAGGCAGAGGCCTCTCCTTGGGGAGATACCCATGACACTTGCATGGTGGGTGCTGTGGGATAGGTGCAGGAGGCTGTGGATGTGTTTGCCCTTGTGCTGCAGGTCAGAGCATGCTGGCTTCCACCTCTGGGCTGTCACAGTTCCAGCGGTGTCGATATAGATTTTTTTTAAATTACTTTTTCACTAATAGCCACACTTGGTAAAGTCTAGATGTCACTGAATCGAGGGAGAAGTTGAAGCTTCAAATTGACCTATTGAGATGCAATTTGCAGGTTTTATTTCTGACCCGGAATACTGCATCCAGCTCTGGAGCCCTCAGCACAGGAAGGACATGGACCTGATGGAGCAGGTCCAGAGGAGGGCCA
>JANHFX010012955.1:27938-70164 GCA_027560015.1 Chloroceryle amazona | reverse complement strand
CCCCCCGACATCTACTGAAGCCATTCTTTGCTATGTTAGAATTTCAAATGCAGTTTTAGAGTCGGAACTGTGCCTTTTGACCTCTTCAGTTTGGTCTGTGATACTAGGTTGTTGGAAGGTGAAATTTTCAGAGGACTTAAGGAGTAGTCTTGCTTCTCAGATTTTTTTGTAGGTATCTTTTGAAAAGTTCTTTTTTTCTGACAGACATTCAAACACCAAGGATTTGTTAGCCTGGGAAGTTCTGATATTATGACATGTTTATTACAGAAAACTTTCTATAGAAACTGTAATACAAACAATAAGTACTGCACAGCAATTATCCTCTCTTGGAAGGGGGTGAGTGGATGTTTTCATATCTGGGAAACATGATCACTCTAAACTTGAGTTGTTGTCTCACAGCTGTGCTTTTAAGATAAATGTAAGAGTGCCTTCACCTTCCAGTATAGTTCTGTATTTAAATGTCAGACTGGTTCACTGAAGTTTATATATGGAGGGCTTTGATAGGAAAAAGATTTCTCAAACTGATGTAGTCTTCAACTAGCTGTGCTGCCTGGTGGTGCTGCAGCTGTGTGTACAGCAGACTGATGCTTTTTAGCCACATCAGTTGAAATGAAAGCACAAGTGGTGAGGGTTGGGAGAAGCGGGTTCTAGTAGCGAGGGATTATAAAATAAGCCCTTACTGTGCATGGGCCTTGTGATGCATTCCCTGAAACAGATTAACATGGTTGCATAAATGAGAAACGTGTCCTGGGTATAGGAGTGACCTCACCCAATCCAGTGCTGCTTTGAGAACCCTGTTCTTGCTGAAAGTAACATCTCAAGCTTGTAAGGGGTTTCAAGAGGTTCTGCCTTTGCACGGCTTCTCTGTATATTCCTTCCCTGAAGCCATTTCAGTTTACTGTGAGTTTTCTTTTTTAGGCCTTATTATTTTTGGAAAGCGTTCTGGAACATTTTGTGCATATGCTCCTCTGTAAATGTGCTGTTGTACTGATTAAAGCTGAAAGCATGAAACCTGGCCTTTCTGATGCAGTGCGGCAGGGGGAAAATGCTGAAACAATAGTTTCCAAAGGGAATGTTTTTTAAATATTATAGAAAAAAAAAAAAGGCAAAACAAACAACAAAACCAAACAAACCAACAAAAACTCCAAACCAGACAACAAACAGAAAACAACAAACCAAAACAAACCCAAATTCCACCCCCTAAAAACCAAACAAAACCAACCAAACAAAACCAACTTGCTCTGTGCATCACACTGGGCTAAGGAATGGTAAAACATTTGGGGTCAATCCATATCTGACTTCAGTTTCTGTCATCCAATAAGCAGTGAAGGGCACTGAACACCACCCTCTTGCCCTTTGGCAACCTTGTGCCTCTTCTTTGCACACCTTGAAAAGTCTGTTCCTTACCTTTAGGGGACTGGTGGAGCTGCAGCTTGTTTGGTCCATTCAGGAATATTTTTCTCTTTAGTTTGTAGCAGGGAAGAAGATCGTACACAAAGGCTTGCACTGACTGCTACCATGGAGGGGGGGGCAGGGTGGAGGGAGGAAGAAAGTGGTGCCTGCCTTTATCCCACGGAAGAATATGCTCAATTAACTCCAGGATGACTTCTTGACAAATGTCAGGCTAGATAAGGAGACAAGCAAGGGAGGAGTGCAAAAGCATGACCTACATGCAAACAGGACTTTAGACTGTGTTGAAAAAGATAGAGGGTAGGAGTCTAGGGAATAAGCTATGAAATCTGCTGAATCTTGCAGGTTTATTCAGTTGGTAGGAATGCTGGTGTGACTTTACCGGTTGTAAGAGACTGGTTATCCAGTAGTAAGAAACCCAGTTTTGTTACAGCCTAAATGTGCTTTAGTGGGGCTGTGGAGGGTTAGGCCCATGCTGTTTGAGATTAAAATGGAATTTCAGAATTTAGCCTGTCCAGCAAGCTTCTTCCTGAGCCAGATCTAACGTTCCCTCTTGAAAATGGGATTTCTGTGTTACCACCAATTGCCCCGGTGTTTTGGAAACCTTCATGAGAGAGGAGTTGAAAGCTAAGCCAAGGTATTTATGTGAAGGAAAACAGCTGTATTTGCAAGTCATAGGCCAAACCTTGTGGTACAGTTGGGGAGTGAGGAATGATTCAGGACCCACTACAGGCTGCAGTCAGGTCTTTGTTTGCAGGAGGATGTGCGCTGATTCTAGTGCCCAGAATAAGCGGCGGCTCAGTCTGCCCTAGTGATTCCTCTGTAGTAGGGGATATGTGCAATTACATCTCTGCTTTATGCTATGCAGAAATCTGCCCTTCCATAATTCAAAGATGAAGGTGTAAAATGAAGCTACCAAATACACATGTTCTAAATCATGTGGTTACTTGGGGGATGAGCAGGAGTGTTACATGGGTTGCTTGGTTTTTCTTATTTCCTCTGTTCCTCTTCCATCTTTTCCAATTATCCTGGATAATTGAGAGTTGACTCTGCTGAAGAGTCAGATGATTAAGATTTTTTCTAAACTGCCTGCAGGTAACTGTGAATGCTTTGCTTTTTTTCCTTTGTGTCTAGTTTACCTGAACTGTGAAGTTATCCCGAAATGTTAAAAATACAACTTTGTTTCTAAACGCTTTCAATTAAACTGGTTTAGCTACAGAAAGTAAGTAGAATTAGGGATTTCTTTCCTCTCCTGGCACTTGGACTTGATTATTCTGTAATAGTTCTTATTAAGCAACAACAAAGTCATCCTCTTGGATGTTTTAAAGTGTGACTCTTCATTGAAAGCAGACAAAATAAGGATGCAACAAACCGAGCAAGTAGGGGTGAAGGTTAAAGCCTCTGAACCACACAGCTCACATGAGGTTCCACCTGAAGCATGACCACGAGACAAGAACAATCCTTGCGCTTAGCCTTTCAAAAGGGATGCTGTGCACACCCATCTCTCATCCTGCTGCCAAGATCTTTGCTGTGTGCATTCAAGAGATGGCAAAGAATTTGAGTATTATTCTGTGAGGGGAAGCTATGTGGATAAACCAGAGATTTCTGATGTGCATGAGTGGAACTAATTTTCTTTTGGGAAGTTTCAAATACGGCATTTAAAAGCAAGCCTGTAACATTCCAGACGTACCAAACGCTTCCCTAAACAAACTGTGGAGAATCCACGTTGGACCGTTTTCCAGCAACGGTAACACAGGATGTAGCTGTGCCAGGCATCTTGAGCAACTGGAGAGCCTCAGACTGTCTGTACACTCCCCTGACATCCCGTGTCCATGGTGCACTAGAACTACTTGAACCTGGTTCTCTTTCATGTCCTGAGCACATTGCCTTCCGAAGTATGCATTTCTATGGGGACTTGGGAGTCCTGCTGTGACAAAATGGGGGAGAAAATCAGAAAATTAGTCATAATTCTGTATGTGTACTTATGAAGGAATCTTGGATCAAGGGTTAGAAGTTGGCAGCTTCTCAAGGTCTAGAAGATAAATGGCAGAGGTCCCCAAATGGCTTAGCTTAGAAAAACCTCCTGCCATATGTGCGTGCGTTATATTTGGAAAGGGCTGGTTGTGGTTTAAGAGCGAGCAGGAAGCCTGGCCTGCATGGGTTTAGTGGAAGCTGGTGCCTACTTCAGGGAGCTCATGTAGAAGTGAACTACTGCTCGTGCAAGCAGGGCAGGCTGTGCTGGAGTATCACTGGGAAGGTTACTTGGTGACAAGACTTCAAGAAAAGAAAGATCTGGGGATTGCTGTAATCCGTCAGCAGTGAGTACTTTTTCTCTTGTTCACAGTGTTCCCAGGGAGGGTGTGTGCCTATTGACTTTGTGGCTGCAGAGGATGGTTTATTTTCTTATCCATATTTAGTAGGTAGGTGTTTTCCTAAGTGCACAATAAAAAGAAAGGAAAAAAAAAAAAGCACCACGAAAAAACAATCCTCTCTTGACTAGCATACTGTTAACAGAGAAGAATCTCCTCTCCTTACTGTATTTATGGGAACTGCTGGCTGTACTAAATATTAGCTTTGAAAACATCTCTGTTTAAACTTAATCCTCCCATAACCCTTCACCTTAAATTGTGGCATGTGAAATGGGTCTGAAGTGTCCTCACTCCATATACTCAGCTTCTGCCTCATTGTTTCTAGGATCCAGTAAAGAAACCAGCCCCTTTCTTAAAGCTGTGTGTAAATGGGGAGTCACTTTGGTTCACCTGAACCCATACTTAGTTAAACTATCTCCCTCAGCATACTTACCTGAAAAATGTGTGTGCTCTACAGTACCACTGTGGTTACCTTCTGGAGATGGAGGCCGGAAGAGTTGTTATGAAAGCTGCTTCCCTCTGAGCTGTAGGTCTAAGGAATGTGCTAAAACAACAGTCAACTTTCAGAGACTTGAATGTCTGTCTAAATAGCTTCCTAACCACCAGCTCCTCTCTGGGAAGAAAGGATACCTTCTTATCTAGCCAGAATCTCTTTCATCTTCTAATTTTGCCAAGGAAAAGTCAAGGCTGAGAACAAGTTTTGTAACTCAGCTGAAGCCCGAGGAAGGATCCAGTACCTGTCCCCATTGTCCCCTAACAATTCAGAGGGATTTCTCCACAATATCTTCAACTAAATGGTTTTGATGCCTTTGTGTCTCCCTCAAATCCCACAGTGAACTACATCGGCGTAGTGGGATGTTGCTACAGGTGTAGCAGCAGCGATTTGCAGCATTTCTTGTGGGCAGCTCTGTGCCTCTGACAGATGGGATCCTTGCTGACCTGGAACTTGTTAGTTCAAAAGACTTGGGAAACTGTTCCTTACTTTAGAAGTAAGGAGATAAACAGTGCAATGCTTTGGAGCAATCTCTTAGCACAATGAGAACAAGAAATAATCGATTCCCCTAGAACATATCCTTGGTTTAGGTATCTCTGACTTGGTTGCTGTTCAGAGACCAGCACTGGGCTGCTGGCTTCCATCTGAAGTCTTTGAGAGGAGCACACCTCGGGCAGTTGGGTGAATGCAGTGATAATTGCCCTCTTCCCTTCCTCTCCTTCTGGTCACTGATATGTTACCTGGCAAGACTCTTCCAAGGGCAGGGAAGGTCACCTTAAAAAGATACCTTGGCAAGTTTGTTATACTAATGAGGTGCCATTAAATTGGAATGGGGAGGACAAACCTGTCTTGATCCAATCAGAAGGGCCGTTTCCTGAGGATGGTGCGTTGCTCCCTCAGAGCCATAATTCAGTGTACAGCTCTTTCTTAGAAGAAAGTAGCCAGCTTTTGTCTTGGAGCATAGGCCAGATGCTGGCCCCTTCTTATTGCATACAAACTTAAAATCCATACAGGAGGTCTGACTCGAGAGTAGGAAGCAGATGTATAGACTAGCTGGCTTGGCTGCCTTCATAGAGGGAGTATTTTTTCATTCCATGGTCTAATTGTTGTGGAAGGAATTCTTAGTGGGTGAGCGGCAACATCTTTACTCCTTTCTGCTAGTAGGAGTTTGGTGAATAAAGCAATGGCTCCTTGTCTGTGGAAGACATGAGAAATCTGTAGGCTGTGCTACAGGCTTAGGGTGGGATGCTTCACTTCTCTCCCTAACACTCCAAATGAAGCAAGAAACACTCCATGCTTGCCACAGGGCAGTTTAAATTTCATCCTGAAGTGATGTTTCAAGACAGGGATGTATGCAAACAAAGAATTCCTCTTTGGTGGAGGCTAATTGACTTGAAAGATCCAAATTCTAAAGGTAGCTTTTTTTGTGAATATGAGCAAAGTAGTGCCATGGAACTCGGGAAACCCTTTTTTCACTAGCATGACTTCCAGATCCCATGACAAATGTATGTATTCCCTCCTCTAATTTAGCTTCTTTTTTTGATGGAGTAATTGGAAATATGAGTTGTGGATGTTTGGAGCATGAGCTTCTCTGGTCAGTGCTGGCGTGTTGACTTCATCTCAGAAATACTTAAGGATCTGAAAGTCATATTGCCTTTCCTAGCAGCAAGAGTACTAATCCAGATCTCCCACCTGTCCTTTCAAGGTACAAAAGAATATGATACCCACCTCTGCACCTCTTAAATTTATTTGGAGTTATCCAGCAGTTTAGAATTTCTATGGGGAACTTGGCCCAAAAAGAAAAAAAAAAAAAGTTGTCCCCCTTCAGTATCCCCCTTTTAACTGAAGAAGCTGTGGCTGAGTGGAGTTTCTCTCAAAATTGAAAGTACTACTGTGGTCAAGTGTAAAGAAACATTAATTTCTGCTTTATTTTTTTTTTCTTTCACTGAGAGCTTTAGATGTTTCTGTAAGGAATAGCATGGTAGAAGTGTTGAAATGTGTCTGTGTGGTGTTTGTGTTGTTTGTTGGTGGTTGTTGGTTTGGGGATTTTTTTATTGTTGTTTGGTTGGTTTTTTTAACTCCATCACTCACCTAGGTGTGTTTTTATCCCAGTTTTCTCCTTCCTTCTCTTTTAAACCCAATACATAGAGATTTTTATTCCCAACTTTATCTCTCATGAGTGTTGGAGTTACTCATGCCATTTATTCACTCAGGTCCAAAGCTACTGCTGGATGTCTTGGAAGCTGAAATCATACTAGGTTGGTGGGACATGCATTCTGCTGGGTCATCTCCATCAAAAATAGGAGTTGAACTTTGTGTTTTCTTGATTTCCTTACCACACTTTGTGTATTTGTGTACAAGTCTGTTTCTTCTGTGACAGTGCCTGATAGGCTTTGGCTGAATCCCTCAGTCTTCAGGTATGAGCAGTGTCACATCCTGCAGTTTTAATTGCTGTGCTCTGTACTGTCAGAACATTATACCTGAGGTTTGCAAGTTGGTTTACATTCCTCCTCCTAAGCGTGTGTGTGTTTGCCTGCCTGCCGGATGGCTGTCAGGTTTGCTGTGCCTCTCCAGGTGGCTGAAGAGGCATTTGATTTATTTATCCTCGCTGTCTGGTATGATCTGCTCTGTATTCAAGACCTTCTGAAGGGTGGTGGGACTGTAAGACGGTTGACTCTCTTGGAAGTTATTTTGAAACAAATTTTCTAGATCCTATATCCTCTGTGGTTGTTTTGAAAGGAAGAGCTAAAATTAATTGGAAGCTAGGTGATTTCACACCTGAAATATTAGAGGGTGAGAGAAAAGTGCTGGTCTCTATAACATAGCTGCTTTTATCATTTCCTGTGTGGAAGATTGCCTTTTCTGCTTCTCTTACCCTGTGAACTGTGAATACCTGGTAAGATTCCGAGATGTTAGAGCATGCAAAAAGTTGCTCAAGTTTTCTTCTGATTTTTCCCCTTTTCCTCCCCACCCTCAGGTGTTGTAGGTGCTCAGCTCAATGCTTACTGTTTCTTTCTTTGTCTGTTTTTTGTAGACTAAGGTGCTCCTGATCAACCAGAAAAAGAAACTTTGGTGGGTAAAAGATGTGCCATGGAATGGTATCACCAAAGAGCAACACAGGATCGTCTCTTGCCTTGACTAGCCATGGGTTATTTCTTCTGCTAGTTATCTTTGGTACCTTCATCTTGGAAGCACAGGCCACAGGTAAGTGAAGCCTTTCCATATGCTGCAGGGAGAGGGAGATGTAGAAGTATAGAGGTGGCCTTATATTTTTATGGGGAAACTGGTGATGGTTGAAGCCTTTGTACTCATCTCTCAGTACTTGCAGGAAAAATTCCATCGCTACTTGTTAAGCAGATGCAGTGTCTGAACTGAAGTTAATCCTGCACATGACTAAATAAGTGCTTGTCCTCTACCCTGTCATTTTGATTCCCTCAGCTTTTTCCCCCTCCATTCTCATCCCTTCAGAGCAGCTGGGGGCCCTTGGACCATATCAAGAGCATGAACTGTGTTTTAGTTGAATGGGATTCTCATGTAGACACCATTTTCTGTATGCCCCGCAGCAGCTGCTGATGTGGAGCGGTTTTGGAAGCAGACTGTTTTCAGCTCTTTGCACAGCTGATGAATCTGTTCAGTGTTTCCTTGGTGTGCAATCTTCTGACACCTCAGCACGCAATAATTGCCCCCCTCTGCTAGATCCTCTTTGCAGCTTGAGGTTCCCCCCCCTCTTCCATTTCTAACTACTTGATGTTTATCTGATAGACAAGTGTTGTGAATAATGTAAATAGTGCAGCAGGATGATACATAAAGTGTCAGCAGAGATGAGGGGGATCTTGTCTTTCAGAAACGAGAGGAAGATGACGATATATTGGATACACACAGGGTAGTACATGATGTGAAGTAATATGCTTGTTTACCCAGTATACCCTGAAATAAGTCTTTTCTCTTAGAACAGCCATGATACTGTTTTTGTCTGTAGAGAGATGTCTGATCATAAGTGGCATGGGATAGAAGCAGTAACTTTGTGCGCTCTTGCACAGAGCTTTGAAGGAGGTTAGTCCCCAAAGAGCATGTAGATTTGACTTCAGTAGCTGTTGCAATGTAAAACAATAGCTTGCCTTTGAAAATAAAACCTCAGTTCTCGGTGTAACTCTAAAGAGTCCTATTTATTTGGCATATCATGGCACCTGAAAATGTCCTGTGACCAGCACTTCTCCGTGTCAGTGAAGGTTGAATTAACCCCTGTGTGGTAGAGCAGAATAAATGCAGTATTTCTGGCTCTTGTGAGTTGGAATGGAGAGGCTACTGAAGTCAGATATCCCAGACTTCTATGGACTGATTATTTGCTTTGTAGGTTTTGAAGGGTGGAGGGTCAATGAGCAACTGACAAATTGGAAAGAACAGACACTGAGAGTGGGAAAGGGACAAGGTCTTTTTGGATCGAGTCTATCCTTGGGTTTTTTTCCAGCCTTTCTGTTGTTGGTGATAGTGTCACTGCCCCATTTCAGATGTAGGCCTGTCAGATACGCCTCCCAGCCTGGGGCTGGAGTGCACTGTCCCCATCTGAAACTCCCATTACACACCGCAGTACCTTCAGAGTCTGTAATCAGTATGCAAATGCCTTGGGCTGTGTGGGGCTGCTGGATGGGGAAAGGCAGCTGCGATACTGGCAAGCCTTTTTAGTATCATTTTTGAGGCATCGAGTCACATGAACAAAAGCCCCAGTTAAGCACGTCAGAAGACCAGAGAGTGGTTCTGCTTTATTTCCTTTTCTGTCTTCCTTTTGCCTCAGGACCTGAAACCAGCTGTGGTGAACTGATCAAGGCAGATCATCACCTAAATAGGGTTATAGTGGCACGGGGAAGTGAGAAAGTAAGGGCATGTGGAGGGGAGCCTGAGATCATAGGAGAGGGTAAGATATGCAGGGGAAAAGATCCTCGGGGAGAGCTCACTGAGGGCTGCTTCAATGTACAGGCTTTCTGAGACTGGGAGGTAGCAACTCAACTGCCAATTGCTGGGAGGGATGGGGGTGCTTAGTGATGTGTCATGGGCCCAGAGAGCTGCACCTGCAGCAGCACGCCAGCCGTAACATTAATGAGCAAGTCAGATGAGGAGCGGAGAGCCAGATGGAGAAACAAAGAATACTGGCGAGGTGTTTTGAAAATCACGTCTCCCTCATCTTTGTCCCCCAGCCATCCCACCATCCTCACTTCATTACTTTATGCAGCAAAATCATTTAGAGCAGGCAGGGCAAAGCGATGTTAACACGAAGCAGGAGATTGTATGAAATCTCTTGGTGGTAATGCTTATCTTGAACGAGGGGCCGATGTGACATGCTACAAAAGCTGAAGAATGTTCTCATAAAAAGGCAGGCAAGCATGGAGACAATGGCTGGCTCAGCTCTGAGCGAGAAAGCAGAGCTTGTGATTCCTATGTTTAAAACCTTATGAAGTATATTGTGTTGTAATAATTTTGCTCTTTAGAAATCCTATTGCTTGAGTTCCAGGCAGCTTAGAGAGAGATTCATGTTCTGGGCAGGAACGTGTTCTCTGCCATGTGGTTAAAGCGGAGGGCAGACTCATTTCTAGTCAGCAAGCATCCGGTCTGTCCTCTGTAATAAATTAATTTTATTTATGTATGGATTTAAAAAAAAAACCTTCAGTGCTTTGTCTCAAGCAATCTATCCAGATATCCTGGAGTGCCATGAGATAAGTATGGTAAGTTGCTTAGTCACTAAGCACACTGCAGAATTTCGGAAACTGCTCCCTTTTCACGGGAAAATATCCATGGACATAAAAATAACTGCTGCACATATTTTAACACAAAACAAATGCAGCATTTGGTGATGAGCAAGGACTGAAGCTATGTCAGAAGAGGAGAATTTATGGGAGATTCAGTGCTGTTCAGAAATAGTTTTTGAGCTTTATCAATGTTGTGACTTTTTCCCTGTCTGGCAAGTTCTCAAAGATTAGTTGTGAGGAATATTGAAGGAATGAGCAGGTGAGGAGATCTGGAAAGCAAGGACCTGAAATGCTGAGGCTTAGCTCTTTGTCTCCTCTGTTGTCTTTGAGGGTTCATCTGGAATGTAGTGAAGAGCCAGGGTGCTTAGAGATGGGGAATTTTTCAAGTGTTGGAGAGAAGCATAACAATCACTTTGTCTGCTTTTCTACACTTAGTGCTTCTCCATTCTTTCTTTGTTGCTGTGATTTATTATTATTTTTCTTCTTCTTTTCTTCCATTTCTGGTCCTTAAGGTTATTCCCAAGCTTTCAGAGGCTTTGTGTTTATATCTCATTCACAATGTCCTCCCGTCTGGCCAGGTTATTTTTGGAAGCATGACAGTGGGTCAGAAAAAGTTGTTCATTGAATTTTAACATGTAGTCTCTGAAAGCTTCCTAAAATTTGAGTTCTGAATGGTGTAATCTCTTGTGGATTCATAACCAGCCCTGTCAGAAACCTATCAAAACATAGGTTGGGCCTTTAATTATTGATAATAGCATCACCTCGTCCTGGAAGAGGCAAGTAAAGTGTTGGTAAAAGTATTAAAGAGCCTGAATTAAGCAAATATCAGTACTCATAAAGGAGAGAGTTTACATATTAACCTTTACAAATTAATAATAATGCAGGCTTGATAAATCAAAGTCCATTTAGATTTAGACATGGCCTGATTTTTGTTGACTGATGACATGTGAAATGCCATAAAGATAGCTCTTTAATTTTTAGGATTGTCATTAAGTGATAAATTGAGCTTGAATAAACTGAAAGGACTTCATTCGTGTGTGTTGTCTCTGACGCAAATGCAGACGATCTGCTGCTTGCTGTTCGAAGGTCTTTTCAGTGCCAAGGTTATTCTGCACAGAAGCTCTTGGATACCTCTGGTATTTGTTTGCATTGCATAGAGCAGCTTGTTAGAGCACACTCCAGTCATTGAGCAGATTCAGACTTGTTCCTATTCTTTGTGAATCTGTGCAAAGCAGAGGTTTCCTTTGTCTCTGATTATGTAGCTGAAAGGCAGGCGTTTATACAGCCAGGGATGAATGCAGCGGTCATGAAAACAAGGACACTGTAACATTGGATGGCCAGACAGAAAGGTGTCAGACAGAAAAGTGTCCTGTATGGACAGAGATCTTTGATTCTAGCCTGTCTGCTTCATTTAAGTGGGTTTGGAGAAATTAGAGGGTCAGCCCAAAGAAATATGTAGTTCTCCATGGAGAGAAGAGGGAGTGGTTTCAGGTGCAATTCAGATGCAGTCCTTTTGGAGAGCTTAGTAAGAGCAGGGTGGGATGGAAGAGCATGGTGAGGAGCTGCAGAATAATGGCTGGTCCGCAAAGGTGGCACAGATGCAGATGGGCCTAGAATTAGACTGTTCAAATAATAATAATATCTACACCATTACTGCACTAGTCCAGACAGTGCTATTTAAGCAGCCGGATTGAAGGGAGTAATAGGGATCTCAAGAAACCATATGACTTCTTTAATTTTAACCAGTTCTTATGGTTGAAGGATAAATTAAAGTAAGCATAATAGCAATCCTGAATTTTCCTTTTGTCTGTCCTAGGTTGGAACAGCAAATCCGAAGGACCTGCATGTGAGTAGACTTAAGTTTGCTGCTGTACTCTGAGAAATGAGCATCATGTTTACTGGTTAATATAAGTGTGTCTCAGGATTCCCATTACACCTGAACTGTATTGAATAGGCTGAAATGCATCTCTACGCCCCATTTCCATTTTTGTTCTTTGTATCAGGGAAAGATGACTGGCCTCAGTTTGAGAGGGAGATCAGCTTCATATGTTTCACTGTGCTCGAAGGGATCCTTGTGCTTTCTTACAGCATTTAACTTCAAATGACTCAAGAGAGAGCAAAGACAATAAATATTTCATTAAAATGCAGAGAGAGATGCTGCCTGTGAGAGTTTTGAGAGGCTGCCAGAGAGGATTGAGAAGACAGGGAAGGCAAGCTGGGGAAATACCCCCACTTTTGCTTCATTTAATCCAGAAAGGTGAATAACTCATCTCAGAGCATGACTCTGGACATAGTCCATTGGATACTTAAGGTTTTTCATTTCCTGAGATTGGAAAAAGTCTAAAATCTTTCCCGTGTACCTGTTACGGATGCATGAAACTTTGGGAGGACTTGGAAAGCATATTTGGCTTCTGTATCTGTTCCGAACTCTGAAATTGGATCTGTTTAGGCTGAACTTTCCCCTCTCATCAACAAAAAACCAACCAAACAACAACAACAACAACAAAACAAAACAAAACAAAAAAACCCCACACAAACAAAAAAAAAAGGGGCACACAATAAAACAACCCAAAAGGAATAGAGGAACAGAGTCTGAGGGGAGTGGCTTCATAACGAAGTATTTAAAGGCGTGGAATGGGAATTTTGCCACCTATCAAATTTTGGTATTGGGAGATGGGGGAAGAGCTGATTTTTATCCAATGCCTGAATTTCACTCCTGGCAGAACTAGTAGCACACACACCTAGTATTTACGGGCTTTAAATTCTTGGCCATGGTTGCTAGCAGGAAGATAAGGTGCTTTCAGAAATAACTTGAGAATTGTATGGTCCAACTCATCTTAGCTTTGTGGGCTAGAATGAGAGAGACAGAAACTGGTAGGAGCTTTGTTGTAGAAGGAAGCAGGAAGGACACTGAATGGTGTCATTTGTTCTTGAAGAGAAAGTATTTGTGAATTTCAGTCGCATCACCATCCTGGTGTCACTAGGTGCCTCCTAGGTTGAAGATAAAGAGTTGTCTGTTGTTCTGTGCAGCTTTCTTCTGTTACTGACTTTAGCAAATCATTTGGGAAGAGTTTGGGTTTGTTCCTAGTCTCATGGCAATAGTCTTGGCAGCGAGAGAGAAGAAAGTTTGCTTGCTGTCCCTTTGTGCCATTTGACAAACACCTTGCTGTTTCTGCCCCTTTTGACTGGTTACCTTTGCAGCTGAGGCATTATGGTTTTAGGATATGTTAAACATTTTTAATTTGCACAATCCATGTCTGTCAGTGCTTGTTCAGCCTTTCTGTGTAATTGTAGCTGCACAAGCAGCTACCACCTCCCATTTATGCTGCCTGATATTACTGACTGCAGCAGGGATGGCAGAACAAGTAGTACATTTGCTCTGGAATTGTGGCAAACTTCAGCCTGGGCTGTTGCTGGAAATACTGCTGGAATAGCTGGTGTGTGATATGTAAAGCTGTGGAGTAGATATATCCTCAGCATGCTTACATGGGTGATAAGGGGGAAACAAGTGGTAGGGCAAGGTGGGTAGCTGTAGAGTGATGAGTCTTCAGCTTTTGTGGCTGAATCTGTCAAGGCCCTGTGTTAAACTCAGCAGTCTGTGTCTAGATGTGGACTGTCACAAGACTGCCGGTAACAAGCTGCTGATAGTCAACAGTGAAGGTAGGGCTCTGAAGGCACTTGAGCATCAAGCTCAGAAATGCTTGTACCTTTGAGTAATTGGAACCCAGTGACAGGATTGTGGCATCATCTCAAGAGGTTGTACCTGCTTATCTGTATGTACTGATCTGCATCTAAAAAACCCTTTTCCTTTTAATGAACTGAAACCTCTGGGGAGTGTTCATCTTCCTCTGCAAGCAGGAATTCCCCTGAAGCTCTGCTTCTGCAAAGTACAGGAGTTGGAGGACTGGTGAATTGCTTGCTTCCAGATGTTGTTAAAGGGATTTGAAGTAACCTCCTAGGTGTGGGGCTGTTTACGTGAGTTATAGTATGTACTAGGTGGATTGGGCTAGAGGGGACTTGTTGCTAAACTGTTGAAGAATAAAACAAGCTTTTAGCCTAGTCTAGTGCTTTTTTTTAGACCCAGCCTAGTATAGTGATCCTTTTATAACAGAAGTCAGAAGGGAACTCCTGTGCTGAGAAGACTGCTTCATCTCAAAGGTCGGGGGTGTGCTCCCCCACTGTTTGTATACCTTGGCCTGTCTGGTGTTGGATGGAGATGCCTTCTGTGTTCCTTCTCTATAAGGCAAATGCCATGAATGCAATATGTGCGTTTATCTCCTCTAGCATGATAAGCAGTTCAGGGGAAGCAGAAGAGTTGAACAGTAGGATAGAAAAAAAGCATCCTTAAATCCTGCAGACTCAGCATTTTAGGACTAGCCAGTCATCTTAACTCAGTGGGAAAATCTGTCTTGTTCAAGAGCAGAAACATTGCTGCTGCTGCTTTTGAGATACAGCTTTTACTTTGTTGGTAAATGGAGAAGCATGTCTGATGTAAAAAACTTTGCCTTGCTGTTGGGTGAGTTAAGCACTTCTGGTGGACATTGTCTTAGTTTTCAACCCACAGATGGGGAAGA
Source organism: Chloroceryle amazona (assembly GCA_027560015.1). Classification (NCBI taxonomy): domain Eukaryota; kingdom Metazoa; phylum Chordata; class Aves; order Coraciiformes; family Cerylidae; genus Chloroceryle; species Chloroceryle amazona. The sequence goes on along the minus strand of JANHFX010012955.1, from coordinate 55,577 downwards.
AACATGGTAGGCCTGACATATGCTGAATAGAAAAAGCTGACTAGGAAGCCAGAGGATGCCACTGCTTTTCTGGCTTGAATGAACCTTTTCTATGTCCTGAGATAGATCCAACATGGGTGTAACCAGTTTTGTCAGACAAGTACCCTTAGGCACCCATAAAACTATCCATCAGAAAGAGAATAAAACTGTTCTGTGATCTTACACCGAACTGTGGACTAGATGCTCTCCAGAGATACCTTCCAACACCTACTATTATGTGATTACCAATTCTTTTGTTCTGGCAGTTTTGCATTTTCTTCTGCTCCTTTTTCAGCAGAGATGTCAGCTGCTGAGACAATGAGTGAAGGTTTTCTGGTTTAGGTAGAAGTAGAATATTTTGAAAGAAATGGAGCTATCTGAATACTCTTCAGGCATAAAAAAGGACTAGAAGTGAATGGAGATTTCTAGGAAGGCGATAGAATAGATTGAAGGTGAATGAGGATCAAAGGAGAAGGAGAGGAGGAGGACAGAGGAGTGCAGCAAACCAGAAAGGTCAAGTATTCCATTAGGGGAGTTGTGAAAAAGATCATGGTGATTTAAAAAGTTAATTAGTGGCTTGATGGTTAAGTAGTGTAAGCCCTGAAAGAAGGTAGTGTTTTAATTACGCAAGCAGATTAGAATTGTTGAGAATAGTATGGCCTTGGGAGGGAGGACTCTGGTAGAAATACATATATGTATGTGTGTGTTTATTTTTTTAATGGTTATGTAAGAGTGTCTTAATGCAGAGATATGCCTTTACAATATCAGGCTTTTGAGGCTTTTCTGTATGCAGCAGGCCAGATGAATGAGACACTAACAGTTTAAGAACTTGAGGGTTACAAAATGTGTGTGCCCTCCAGGGACTGCAGCTTCAAGGCATGGGAGCAGAGCAGGGTGAAGATGCCAGTTACTGGAGCACTGTCTGTCTGCCTACAAGTACTCTAATGTCATGGCTGGGGATCTGGAGAGGAGAGAAATCGTGAAAGACCAGGTAGCAAATGTGTGTGAAACAAGACACAGGGAGGAATTTCAAGTGGAAGTTGCTGCCCTGTTCGGTGAAACATCTGTGACTTTCTGAGAAAGTCCCACTTTTCATAGTTAGTGTTCAGTTCTATAGGTAAAAGCTGCTTTGCTCTTCTCCCCGATCCGGCGTTTGTTTGGCTGCTACACCTACTGTAGAGGAATGATTCCTGTAAACAAGATAAACCATTAAAGCTGCTAGACACTGGATCCTTGTCAACACCAAAGCATCACTCCCTGCTGCTGGTGATGCTTTCCAGGTGGGGTCTGTGTATCACTGTTTGTGTGGAATGAAGTTATATCGGAGTGAATTAGGGGCTTGTGTTGCTGGCTGTCTTCTGGCCCACAGCATCCTGGAGTTTTGTCTCTAGGAGACGTACTTGATGCTGCAGTGGCCTTTAGGAACGTGCTTCTGGTATATCATAAAAAACCTACAGGTATTGATTTATACCTGGGTGGGAGGGAGAAGTGTGGGGTTTTCACGTTGTTTCCTCTGGCCCTTTCCGCTCCTGTCTTCAGAGCAGCTAACTTTGAAACTCAAGAGTGTCTGCTGTGTAACCCTTCTCTAGTAGTTGAAGTTATAGGGCTGCTGATGTGCTTCTTGTAAAGGACCAGTGCTGTCAGAGTTCTGTGGAGCCAAGCATTATGCTGCAGCTCATCTTTACTTGTCTTTTGTACAGGCAAAGGACATAACTAATGCTCTGTGTTACCCTAAAGCTAGTACTTTTTCCATTCTGTTGCTGGTTTTGCTTTCCCTAGCCAAAGTAACCTTTGAATGTTCCCAGAGAACAACCTTCATGTTTCACTATGAAGACTTTCTTGGTCATAATCGACTTAGGTTATAAAGATACTAAGAAAAAAATAATGGATTTATCATCTTGAGTGTTTAAGTTCAGTTGTCACTTTTCTCACAACTGAGGAAATTATTAATTTTTGATATGAAAGCTGAAGAATCTGAACATAGTCATAAGCTGCAATGGTTTTGCCTTTGAGTGCAAGTCTTATTGAAAAATCTATGAAGATAGAAAGTTGTTCTTTAATTGTATTCTTTAGTCTGCTGCTTCTTTGTCTTTCACAACAAGCTGGTCTTGTTGTAAATGTTATTGCCAATAGCCCAAAGCTGAAATGAGTCTGTGATGTAGAAATGTAATGTGTTACTGACAGCAAGAGTCAGGGATGCGTAACTTTAACCTTTGGGCCTTCCCACTTTCAATCTTTTTATTTGCATTTACTTCTCAGATGCTTATTAAATGTTATCTTCAAGTTGACAGTTTGCACTTTGATGGTGGCTGTCTCCTCCATGGCATTTAGTAAGCTAGAGTCCACTTTTGGAGTAGCTGGGGGAGATGCATGGTGCTGGTAGAGTTGACCTGTCTGTTGGTACAAGATCCTTCTTCAATTTTGTGCCACTGAAGTGGTAGTGAAACAAATAGTTGGCAGACTTTGTCTGAGTCAGGTCACAAGATGGGCAATCAAGCACTGCTAGAGCACTTTTGCTGTGTGGGAGAGGAGGTGAGTGCAGCAGTGGCCAGATCACTGTCTGCTGGCCTAAGTCAATGCCTCTGGTGGGCAAACACAACTGAAGTGCAGTGTGGGTGCTGTGCTGGAAGAGGCTAGCCCCTGTGAGTTCTGCCTCATCGTAGTCTCCTGAAGAACTGACTGCCTCTTAGCACATGCCTCCAGTTGTGGAGACTTTTCAGGGCTAGAGTGCTGTTCTGTTTTGGTTTTCTTCTTTATTTTTTCTGTCAGTGTTGTCTTGGTCGTGTTTGGTTCCACTTTAACCAGCTCGTTTTGGTCATGAGTCAATCCCATGTAAGAGTTGAGTCCCAGGTGGGTGAAAAGGGGTGTTGCAGCCTGTCATCTGTTACATAGGTAGGGTTGCTTTTAGCATCCTTGATTCTTGCTGTTGGTAAAAACAAGAGAGACTGAAGGAAGCTACTAATTAGGAATGTTGCAAAGAGATTAATTCTCTGACTACAGTCAGGATGAGCAGACACCACATACCTGTGGCCACCTGCCACTTTTCTGAGACAGGTCAGGAGTATTTCAGTCTTGGCCATGTTGGGTGCTGTGGAGGGATTTGGGAGGATGAAAACAAATGTCTGTTTTGCATCATCTGACAGCAGGGAGGGATCTATCACTAAGTTTGTTTCCATCCACTGAACTCTAACTTAATTAGTTGCTTTCAATGGGGAAATTTTCCCCCTGACATTGGTTAGTTAGTAAGGAGGGTGTCTGCAGAACTGAAGCTTTTGTGTTTTACATTTTAAAATGATTTGAGTTTGGCAGTGTTTCCAAGCTGCCTGCCAATGTGCACCCTGCACAAACAAAAACAACCCATCTCCCTTTCCAGAGCAGTCTGTGACCTTTCTGTGGAAGCAGAGGCCTCCTCATTAAATGCAGATACTTCTCTGTAGGTAGCAGTTCAAACACTTAAGCAAGCAATGGGATGAGTGAACTTCCAAGGTGCAGTAGTTCCTGTTTCTTCTCTAGCAGAAGGATTTGGGGCTCTTATTTATTATTTCTGTGGTGTTAGAGTAGCTCCACCTGATCTCATGGTGAAGTAGGAATCATTATAAAGGCAGCAGTGTTTGTGAATGGCAAATGTTATTTCAGTCTGTAGCCTGCTTTTCCAGTTAACCTGTATTTCACCTGGTTTAAAACTTAGCTTGACTTATGCCTCAGCCATTGTGGTGATGGTCTCCCTTTTGTCCTGTAGTGGGAGGCTCTCTGGAAGATGATAGGAAGCAGTAGCAAGAGAGCAATTGGGGACCTTTTGCTTTGTCTTTTTTTTTTTTCAGTTTTCCTTGAGCCCTTTTGCTTTGTCTTTTTGTCTAGTCTTCCCTGAGCCCATCTTTGTCCCCCTGTGTGCTTTGGAGAACACAAGGCCGCAGTGTGTGGCTCCTGTGCCCCAGGCCCCTGCCCTACACGCATGAATTCATCAGCTTGATCTTTCCACCCCTGCTCCTCGGGAGGGTTGGATAGCAGCTGCAGCTCCTGTCAAGCATGATGCTGGGCAGGGAGCTTTGGGGAGGAGAGTTACAAAAGGCCCAGCTTAAATCATCTGTGTAAGGGTGCAGCAGAGGCTCTGTCACCCAGACCCCACGACTTGTATTCTGGTGCTATGGTTGTAATGACATTAGCATTTCAAAAAGGGGATTACCGCATCCCCCAGGTTCTGAGGGGAGGATATTTTGTTTGTTACTTGAAAAGCTGCTTTCTGGCTCTCTCTGCTTTTCTTTTCCCTGCGTGTGGGTCCTGAAGGATTGGTGAAGGTGGCCACACCAGATTAAAAGCGGGTTGTTACTGTTGTAAGGGAATTGCTTGTTTATTGGCTCGTGGGCTGGCAAATGCGAAGTTGTCGCTGATAGCATTCTTTCTTGCTGCTTTGGAGTGACTGTCTGAGGATTTTCTAAGGGAAAAGTTAAATTCAAGGGTCTGTGTTCGGGGATCACAGCTGTGGGCTGGAGAAGTATCCCAAAGTCATGCTTACAGGAAGAAATTTAAGGTAATTACACTTGTTTGTTTCATGTCCTTCAACAAAACAAAACGGGCAGCACACATCCTATTCATTGTCTGCCTTCCACACCTCTTGTAGTACCAAAAAAATGCTTTCTGTGCCCAGGCATAGAATTCCAGGGTGTTTCCTTGGGAAAATCATTGTATTTTTATAAGTTTCACTTCAGGAAATGTGTTTAAGAGAGACCTTAACTCCTGGCTCCTGCAACTCTGCTGCATTACCCTCCCCTCAGGTCAATATTCAGTTGATCTTATTTTTCACAAAGTTCACTTTCCCTTTCTGATGTTGCTTATTCTGGAAACTTTTATTAAGGCCCTACATACACTGGGCTGTAGTGAAAAATCACCACGGTTGCAATCTCCTCTCCAGTTCAATTAGCTGTAGAAGTAATGGGTCAGGACAAGTAGGTTGGTCATCTGGTCCCTGGGGCAAGAGAACAAAGAGCATTGTTATGTTTGCCCACCAGAGACAGGCAAGAGTACTTTGTGCAACCTCTTCAACCACATATGGGCCCTAAAATTAGTAGCTGACCTACAGTGTCCAAAATAGGTGCCCTTTGGCTTGTCTGTATGAGCATGTTTAGAGAGCATGTAGCAGAAAATGCTGGTTGTTGCCTTGAGCCTTGTCCTGAGCAGTATTGCTAGCACTGAGTGTATCAAGCTGTTGAATAAGAAGGGAAAAGTGTGTTTTGAACAAAAGACATCATTATATACATAAGTGTTCATGAGCCTTAATCTTTAGTGTGTGCCCACAAGGACTTCTCTTGCATGGTTGCATAGGGCAGAGTTCACCAAGTGGTTTTGCAAAGCAATGCTGGCGAGTTGCAGCTGTCTCTTGTTCCTTGCTGCGGGCGCTGCTGGGAGCAGCCACGAGCTGGGCTTCCTCCAGTGAGTTATGGCTCCTTTGTGGGGACAAACAACTGGAAGAACTGCATAGCCCTTCCAGAGGGAGGTGGCAGGCCTGGGCTGTAGATAAATTGTCCCCAGGGCACCAAGGAGGAGCAGAAGCACAGTTTCCTCTGTAAACACAGTGCAGGGTACTTGGTGTGCTGAGGAAGGGAGATATATAACTTCTTTGAAAACAGGAACTGAGGAAGGTCTTCCAGGAGTGTGGTGGCTGCTGAAAAGCTGTGTGTGCTTATTCAGCATATTTCTAACTCTGCCTGTCTCCAGGCCTATTCTAATTGCTCATTTCTGTAGAGCACACATCTGTCTATAAACTTCAACATGGATGGAGTGTCTTAAATGTTAGATGCGTAACTGAACCTACACTGACTGAAGGTGGAGCTTTTGGGTGCCCTTTGTCTCAGGTGAGCTTGACAGAAAGCCTAGAGTGACAGACCCACAAGTTGCTATGGTCACTCTCTCTTGTGCTTTTTTTTTTTTTTTTTCTTTCTTTTTTTCCTGCAAATGTGCCAGGAGACACAGCTATGCAAATCTGCCAGCTGTCTCCTTGCGAAGTTAGTTGCTGAGTTGATATGCAGCCAGCTCTAGTTGGACAGGCTCTTGAATTTGCAGTTAAACTTAGCTACTGAACATCTTTGTGTGGCTCGTTTGGAGATGGCTTAGTTTCTGCATCCTCTTTTTGAAACAACTTTTCTGGGAGTGATGATAGAAATAAAATATTCAGTTATATGGTGGAAGCAGGCTGGAGAAGAAGTAAAACTGTAAGTCTGAATGCTGGGAACTAAAAACCTAGGAACTAAAGAATGCAGGAAACAACAGACAGCCTGGTTTCTGATGGATGATCAAATTTTAGGTTTACTAGGGGAAAATCCTCTGCCATTCTTCCCGAGTTCAGGACAATTACTATTTCAAGGCTTGCAAGAGAAAGATAAGCAGCAAAACAGAGAATGAATAAGTGTTGGTGATAATATTTAGAGGGATAAGAGCATTTATAATTATTATGGAGTAAGGGAGGGGGAGCATGAAGGAGAAAGTAGTTTTATTTCCCTTGCTCCCTGTTTGGATTAATGAATTTAATTAGTTGAAAATAGCTAGTAGCAAACTTGTGGGTTTTTTTCAAATGTACTTTTAACCAGACTGCACATTTTAAGAGGAGGCGGCAATTCAGTAAAAATAATTGAAAATGTGAATAAGAACTTAACTGCTGTATCACTCACTGCAAGTGCTTTTTGTTTGTAGATGTTAAGAGAACTGAATTAATGTGCTTCTGATGTACTGGGAGGGAAGAAACCAGAGCAAGATGACACAATTCTAAATGCAGGGAAGCAAGTGAGATACCAACCTGCAAAATAGATCCTTTTAATAAAGTTGTTCTTTCTTTTGTTCCTGTCAGCATAAAATAAATACAAATATGGAAAAGAAATGGCTGAACAGATTAGTGGGATTCTGTGTAACAAGTAGCAGGAGTGCATGAGGTGGGAGAAATGAGATAGGGCAGAATGCCAGAAAAGGATCTTTGTGTAATAAAGCTTGACAGAAATTCCTCCATTCTTGATGGTACAGTTGCTTTTCCACTAAATTGTTTGTGTTTTTGTCAGCTTAAACTGGTCTTTATGAAGTGATACGGCAGCTAAGCAGTGAAGAAAAATAGCATTGCATCTCCTTTAAATTGGGGAGGATAATCTGGTGGGATAGCTCTTATGTCAGATGCATTTACCATCAAATTAAATTTTTCCAAAGTGCTTGTGTCCCACTAGTAAGCAGTTGAGAGAGGATATCTCAAGTCATGCAAACACTGCTGAAAATTTTGCCGAGTATGTTTAACAACCTGAAAGAGGGATTTAGTATCCTGCTGCTTAAATTTGCGGGCAATAAAATACTGAAGGAAAGTTGCAAAATCCCCATGATGACTGAGTAACATGAGATTACTCCAATAGAGCAATTGAGTAACACCTGGAAGTTCAGGAGGAGAGGCTGAAGGTAGCTTTCTGCAAAGGTAAGCAGTAAGCAGATTGAGGCAGCTTTTGGAAGAGGCCAAGAATTGATTCCCTTAAACAATTTGCAGTGATGGCAGCCCATTCTGAGTTGTTTCAGGAAGGCAGGTAGAACCAATTTCATTTCTCCTTGGTGGGTACATACCCCCAGACATTGCTAATTATCTGTAGTAAAAGTCTACCAGCAGTACAAGACAACTTCATATTTCCATCTTGTCCAGTTCTGTGATGAGAAGAGACACATTCCCAGAGCTGGCTGGGCCCTGAATACTGATGCAGGGGGAGCTTAATTCTTTAGCTGCAACTCTACCTGGAAAGATGCTTCTGTGTTCCCAGTTTGCCCAGCAGCAACAGGCTCTTCTGTTATCTTCAGCATTATCATGAGCCTCCATGTGAGGACTCCACAGGGCATGATTTATTATAAATGTATTAATATTTATTATGACTATGCACCTATTATAAATAAATGTATAGTAATAAAACAAATATTTATTTAGGTGATATGTACTATTTATTCTTATACACTTAATTATTATGAATAAAGCAGTTCTATGCAGCAATGCTGAGGCAGTTTCTTGTTTTCTTAGTGACCCTTTTTGTCAAGTCATCAAGAGGAGCATTTGAAAGCCACATGCCCGGTTGTGGTCAGCCTCCTCAGGTGCTTAACCATGGAACAAGCATATCCCCTGACCAGAGCCAGTATAGGTATTGTAGGACAAAAGCACCTGTTTATTCTTGTCCTAGGAGCACGTCTTGGAGAACCTTCCTGTTCCCGGGGGCTGCTGCAGCCCCGGACATCTTTGACTACAACATAGTTCTGTCTGCAGGTGTTTTGCACTTGTAGACAAGAACTCACATTAGTCTAGTAGCCTGAGACTGCTCAAGAGGATTTTCATGTTATGTTCCTATTGCCATGAAACTTGGTTTTGAATGTTTTTAACCATTTTTACTGTGTACCACCAGGTCCCTTTGTATGTCCTAACTTTGTACCTGTAGTCATATGACCTCCTCTCAGAATAGAGCATTATGTGAAAACTACGTTTCTGGGAGCTTTTTGCAGAGTCTAGACTGGAAATCTGTTGCCAGTAAATGTGCTAGACTGGGATTAGAAGTTGCCAAGCAGTGGTATTCAGAACACATAATAAAGTCCATGTAGCTCTGTCTGCCATATGATGACAGCTTCATACTTTCAGACTGATTGAATTGTGCTAAAATGGAGTTTTCAATGTGTTTTTGCTTTCCAGCAAGCAGTTTCTGCAACTGGCAGAGGTATGTGCCCCTCAGTAAGAAGGTATATGATCAAAAACTGCCTCTGTTCTGGAGGAATACTCTTGTTGGAGTGTGATCTACACCCTGGGGTGACTTGCATTGCTGATGAGGAGTTTAAGAGGAGCAGAGCTAGCTTCAAAAAGCACTGCTATTAAGAGGAAACCACAGGTGCAGTTGCGTATCTCACTCTTCCTTGTAGAGTTACTGGAGAAGGGACGCTAGGCCTGGCAGCGTGGTTGTAGGTTGGTGTGGGATCAGTGTCTTCTGGAGCAGCGGCAGGGATCTTGTGACTTGGTTTCTGTTTACCTTGTGAGCTAAAGAGTAAATGTCAACTGTCTGATTGTCTCTTCAACTCTGACAATAAGAGTGACAGTGACAGCTTTGTGCAAAAATATGTTGCTGTTGTTTGTGTTCATGGCTTTAAGTTCTGATGCTTGTGAGGGCAGGGCTATGAAAGTAGCTCATGGTCTTTATTGTAAGGCAGTCACCTCCACCCACTTTATTAATGAAGCTATACTAGTCGGGAAGAAAAATGGGTAGAAAAAAAGTCTAGTGTCATAACCCAGGTGACTTTTCCCAGCGCTTGGGAGGCATTTGCCCTCTTTATCCTCAGGCAAGTACCAAGAAAGAGAATGGGGAAGAGCAGTGGTTTTGGAGGAACACCTGAGTTTTCCGGACCTTAAATTCTGTTTGTGCCTCTTGAGAAATCACATTTACTTCTCATGGGAGTTGACACAATATAATGGTGTTTAGCCACAAAATTGCCTTTTGCACAATTGTAGCATCAGTTTAAGAACTGAGAGCCTATTTTGAGATTTGTCACTGGGTAACCCTTGGGGAGAATGAAAACCTGTTTCTTGGCACTGCAAGGTCTTGACCAAGTATTTTAGAAACAGTAACTTTGAAAACAGCAACTGATAGGTTTAGTAAATGGACTCCTGTTTTTTTCTCTGGAACTCTCCTTTACAGTCTGCACGCTAATTTATCAGGATGAAAATAACCTACCTCCTTGCTGGCTTTTCCCTCTAGTTCTCAAGCATAAGACATCTGTATCTGTTGAAATGTTCTCAAGGAGTCTGCATATGCAGTTGGAAGAGTTCCCATGTGTGTGTCTCTGGAGGGCAACATTTCTGCTATTTTTAGCATGATTTCTTTGGGTTTTCATTTCCTTTGTGTGAGAAACTTCAGATACTGAACCCTACTGTAAATGCATCTCAAAGTTATATAGTAAGCTCTCACTCCCCTACCAAGAAACCTATAATCTCTGTCTAGGCACTTTCATCAAACCCTCTGGCATAGACTGAGCTTTCCCAAGCAGGTGAAGAGCCTGGCATGGAATTACTACATCTTGGAAATGTTTGGTGTAGGCGTAAACTGTGTACAGTTTATCTTCACTGTGTTTGGGGTCTACGTTGTGTCAACTGGTAAGCTCCATCTAGCTGTAATGCTTGGTGGTTTATCGCCTCTTTACTGAGCTACAGTCCAGGGGGTGCGATGGGAGAAATTTGAACATCTGCTGCGGGGAGAAAGGAAAAGATGTATGAACTTGTGAATTGTCAGTTTCAATCAGGAAGCGAGAGTGTGGTTCAGTGATTCACTGAGTATAGAGAGACCCTGAATTCTAGGGGTACACGGAGGTAAAGCTGGATGGTGGTCTAGAAATGGCAGTAGGGATGTTGAATTCATTAGCATGGAAAGTGTTCAGATGTAGACACAGTGACTGAGAATGGGCTGGAGTTAGTGCCCTACACATCTTAACTGTCCTTCAGCTGCCTCTCTGGAAGGGCAGAGGGCTCCTGGAGGCCCTTGTGCTGTATCTGCCAGCCTTGTGTGGATGTCTAGTGCCTCAGAATTAACTGAGCCCAAATTGAACCCTTTATCTGTGTTTATCTGCCCCATGCAAGAGGTGCTTTCTTCAGATTCCTGAGAAGGTGACTTGGGAACATGCATGTGGTCAGCTTGTAGGATGTGGGGTGCCCTGAGTTGAGGGATCTTGTGGATTTTGAGGGTTTTTTTGGCTGCCTCTTTACAGAAATGGGGCTTTTTGAGTTGGTGCCCAGGACCTGTAGCTGCCTGGTTGAAGCCAGGCTTGATGGGCAGAAGCCTAGCTAGGCCTGTGAAGGTGTGTGTAAGACAGGTTTAGCAGCTGGATCTGTAGAGGGAGGGAAATGTAGCTGCGGAAGCTTTACTCTGGCAACACTGGTAGTAACACTGAGGCCTCTGGTGAGAGAACACAAACAAAAAGAGTAGCATGACCTTTGGCTTCCCCTGGTTTAAGCTTTTTGTAGTATAAGCACTCTTACTGAAGAGAGACAAAAAAAAAATGGTGGTTTATTTAGTTTTAACTATGCTGAGAAGGGTATGAGACAGGATCACTGATAGGAGGAAGAGCTGGGATTTGGTTGCTTGCTTCTTATCATGTGTGTTCCTGTGATGGTGTGGGAGGCAGAACCGGGTCCAGCTGTGTGAGTGAGAGGGCCCCCCAGGGTGTTCTCTGAGCTCTGGCCGCAGCTCTGCAGGAGCTGGGAATGCTTGTGAATTTCCCCCCATTTGCGCTCAGCAGAGCACTTCCTGCGGGATTCAGGCAATGCTGCAACAGCTTCCTCTGCTGCAGTCTTCTCTGGGGAGCACCTGAAATGCTCTTTTCCTGTGTAAGGAACTTCTGGAAACTGCTTTGTTCTTACATAGTTAGAGATTATGTTGCTTTTAGCTGACAGGCTGTAACTTCTCCTACTGTCTCGGTTGCTCTTGCTTAATGTTTCCTTTCCAAAGTCTGAGTCTGAAAAAAGTAGTTATGAAATCTGTCCCATAGTGTCTAAACACATGCGTTCTGTGTTGACCAGAATAGTGGAAGGGATTTTATGTTCTATGAAAATCTGAACCTAAAAATAAATAAATCTTTCCCAAAAGACAAATAATTATTTAATGGAATAATCTGATCCTCCCATTTCAGCCTGTTTCTCAGAATATAATAGAATTGGGCTACTATAATGATAATTTATAATATAAAATTAGCATTTCATACCAGTGAAGATAAGATAGTTCTTGGCTCTTGAAACCAAATTTCAAATGTCCTACTGGAGCAACAATTTAGACAAAAAGGAGCAAGTAGTAATCTAGTGAATACTGTTACCCACTAAATAGCACTGAGATACACAAACACTGTTCTTGCAGGGAAATGCTTAAAAAACCAACCAACAAACAACAACAAATCCCCCAAGCAACCAAAACACCAAATGACAAAACCGAAAAAACAGGACAACTACAAACCCCCAGAAAACCTCAACATATACCCCTCAAACACCAGCTAAGCACACTGGCCCTTTTATGGAGCTAGGTATTTGAAACGGGAGCTGAAATTACTGTCTGACATGGAGTGCTGGAGCTGAGCAGGAATTTTCCCATGCATGTTCGATGGAAGATTACTGTGAGGAGGAGCAGTAGGACTTTAAGAAGGAGGATGTAAAGCTGTAAGAAGTTGAAGAGGGACTTGAAATTTCTTCAACTTCATGCTGAAAATGCTGTCTGGAAAGTACATGGGACCACAGGCAATGAAAATGATTTCACATTGGTTTGGTTCCTGTGATATTCAAGGAAACAAGGGTTTTGTAACAACACCTGCAAATCAACTGAGTTGTCAGGGAGAATCTGGCCTGCAACAGTCTTTCCTTTAAAATAAGGCAATGTCCTAGACCCTAAAGACCTGCTGACAGGAAATGATAATAGGCTTGGCCTGTTATTGGCCTACAACAATTCAGGCTTGGCCTGTCAAGGTCAAGAGTGATCCAAGTAAAACACTATTGTCGAGGAGTGATTCTGGGTACTTCATGCAGCCAAAACTCAATCAGGCATTTCCACACTGTTGTTATCCTGTTCAGTGTGTAGTACCCAGAGAAATGCTCTTGCTGGTTTAGCAAGAACTGCTCTGATATGACTGATGATCCTGTATAGATAACAAGTAGTTGAAAGAAGCCACTTGAGAGAGATGAGCAACTAAGTGCCTCAAAACAATAAATGAACAGTAAAGAAATATCACCAATAATATTAAAAAAACCACCTATCTGGACCAAAAGGAGCCTTGTTGAGTTAAAACCAGACAGTAACACTGCAAGATGGTAATGTGCGTATGCATCCCTAGCCTGTTTATGGCAATAAAAGCTGAAGTAAATTCCTGGCCAGAGAGACCTATGTGGAAGAACCACTGAACTCTGAAATCTTGCATCTGGGTTGGCTTTCTTTATATAGAAAAAGATAACACAAATACTAAAGCAGTCAAATTAATCTGCAAGTTGTTTCTTTTGAGATTAATTACACTGGTGACAAGAGCCCTTAAATCATGAGCTCTGTAGACTACCCGAAACCATATATTCTGAGGCAGACGGGAAAGCCCTCTGAAAAGGGCAGCTGAGGCAGGGAGGCAACACCTCAGGTTAGCTATTGGTGGAGCACGTTGCCTTGTGCTGAGGCCTTAGTTCCAGCCACTAATCTCCTGCTTGAAAATTTCAGCTTCTGGTGTAAGGATCCATAACCTGTAAGTCAGTGATGGGATGTGCTTTGGCCGGCTCTGTGGCAGTAGGTAGGAGCTGGAGTTGTGCGTCTCCAAGGCTCTTGAGCATCTGTCAGGCCAGCTGTGCTTCAAAAACACCAGGAAAGGAAAAAAGCAAGCCCATAATAAAGCATTATGAGAGTGTTTGCTTTCTTTTTTATCTTTTTTTCTTTTTTTTTTTTTTTTTGAGGGGAAAAAAAAGCTTTAACTTGGTATTGTTGCAGAACAAAGAATCTGTCTTAGGTTACCAGGGACTATAAATAAGAAGCAAAGAATATGTAGTCTTGTATTACTTGTTGCTTAAAAGCAGTGAAGTGCAGATTTTGACTTGCCTGTGCTTTGATTCTACTGGCTATAGTGAAATTGTCAAGGGTCAATTGGTATTTCAAAGGGTGAGAACTTTTCTACACATCTTTTCTGTACACTTCTCTCTTGCCAGCTGTGGAAGAAGCTTGGTTTGGGGTTTGTGGTGGTTTGCTTTTTTTTTTTTTTTAGCAGTTTCCAAATCCTGGCTTGTTTCAGTTTGGCTTTGTTTACCCTGTGGGTGTTTGGAATGAGGATCTAGAATGACAGAAAAGATTTCTTGTTTGCTGCTAGGTGTGCTTTTGACAATTTTCTGATGCATGTTGTTAGGCAATTTGCTAATTCATATCCATTAAGTTCTTAGAGCTGTTGGTAAGTACTGGAAAAATGAAAGTATAAAACAAAACACTTTGAAGCTGTTACATCTGTATAATGAGACAGTCTTCTCAAAGTAAGTGGCTGAAAATCTGAATTCTTTTATACATTTCAGTTGTAAGAATTATATGAAGTTGCCATTTACTTTCCATGTGCTATTTGATCCCCAGCAGAATCTGAGTGGGCGGAATGTGTCTGACTCTGCCTGTTTTGCCAGACTCGATGGTGTCTCCTGTGTGTGATAAATCAAAGTAGCAGCATCGTCCCACCAGACCTTGATGCCTCTTGCTAATCATGCTCCAGTTACGAAGCAAGTTTACTGATAGCTTCACTGGGTTACCGCTTTTGTTTCCAAAAAATGCTCTCCAGTTACTTGCGTTGCCAGTAAATAGAGAAGATCACATACTGAGTAGCTGCTTAGTTTTCAATGCAGGTTGTACAGGGTCTGACGACACCTTTCCTACTATCACCTACCTCACTAGCTTTTAAATTGCCCAACGCTGTTAGTGTTAGGCAATGTAGGAAAGTGTTATCATAGCTAGCTCTCTTCAGTACAAGCTTCCTTCTTTGCTTTGAAGCTTAGTTCTTCAACTTCAGTCTGTGTGTCTTAGGGCTTTTGAATTATGAGAGTTTGGATTGAGTGTGTCTCAGTAAGTTCAAGAAAATGCAGCTGGGAATTGTTGAACTGGCAGTGTATTTGGGAGCCTCTAGGAGGTCGTGGTCTCTGGGAAAGCTGGGTTTGTCAGGTGGAGTACTGTCACTGTGGCTTGAGGTGCCTCCTGCTTTGAATAGGATGACTTGGAGCATTCAAGTGAGGCTATTTTTGTTTTCTTGATAGATTCTGGAGAGAAATTGCTTGTGATACTGAGCTTCAGTAAAGCTGGTAGAAAGATGACTTAATATTTACAGCTAACCTAACCACATCTAGAGTGAAAATATGAAATGTGCTTAAGAGAGGCAGGACTAATAACTCTTTGCAGCTCTGTACAACCAGTGGTGAATGATTTGAGTGCTTGTTCTGACAAGTCCCATGGCAGACACAAGTCATTCTTGAAGGATAAACAAATCTGCCCAGATATTAGATTCTGATATATTCAATGGTCTTGAACAGAGCCAAAGGTCAGAAGAGAAATGACATGGCAGGATGAAAGTGTTCTCCAGTGTGCAGGAACATATCAGTTTGAGGTTTCAGGATTGCCGTCCTTACCAGTCTTTCCCTAGCAATGCTGCCTGGAGATGTACTGCAGAGGGAAACATCAGTAACCTAGGGTATTGAGCTTCCCTGTTCAATTTGCACGTAGATGGAAGTGGAACAATGTTTAGCATAAAGGGATCGCCTGTATGCATACAGTGGAACAATCCCTCACTGTCAACACACGCTTGGGAATGAGGTGATAGAGAGCAACCCTGAAGAAGAGGACTTTGGGGTGCTGATAGACGAGAAGCTGGACATGAGCAGCCAGTGTGTGCTTGCAGCCCAGAAGGTCAATCGCATCCTGGGATGCATCAAAAGAAGTGTGGCCACCAGACAGAGAGGTGATTCTGCTGCTCTATTCTGCTCTGGTGAGACCTCACCTGGAATACTGTGTCCAGCTCTGGAGCCCGCAGCACAGGAAGAGCATGGACCTGATGGAGCAGATACAGAGGAGGGTCACAAGGTTGATGAGGGGGCTCGAACAGCTCTCCTATGAGGGTAGGCTGAGGGAGCTGGGATTGTTTAGCCTCGATAAGGCTCTGGGGAGACCCAATAGTGACCTTCCAGTACCTGAAGGGAGCTTACGAAAACAATGGAGAGGGCCTGTTTACAAAGGCCTGGAGTGAAAGGATGAGGGGTAATGTTTTTAAATTAGAAAGGAGTGGATTTAGACTGGATGTAAGGAAGAAGCTCTTTACCATGAGGGTGGTAGAACACTGGAACAAGTTGGCCAGGGAGGTAGTTGAGGCCCCATCCCTGGAGACATTCAAGATGAAGCTTGACGAAGCTCTG
Organism: Chloroceryle amazona; assembly: GCA_027560015.1. Lineage (NCBI taxonomy): Eukaryota > Metazoa > Chordata > Aves > Coraciiformes > Cerylidae > Chloroceryle > Chloroceryle amazona. The sequence goes on along the minus strand of JANHFX010012955.1, from coordinate 39,640 downwards.
AGCAACCTGCTCTAGTTGAAGATGTCCCTGCTCTCAGCAGGGGGGATTGGAGACTGGATGACCTCTAGAGGTCCCTTCCAACCCAGACATTTCTATGATTTCTACTACGTAAACTTCAGCCTAGTAGAGTGTCGTAGTCATATGGAAATCCACAGACAAGTGAAGCCTCCCAAGCCACTGCTAAGTTGCAGTCCTCTTGGCACTTGCCTGGTAGAGATGAGTCTTGCTCTGCTGTACTCTGAAGGTATTTCTCCTGTGTTCTCACCCAGTGATGGTCTGTATTTATTTCAGACAGGACTTGCAAACCAGTCAGCACTTTCTTCTCCAGTCAAAACCTGGTGTCCAAAATCAGCATGAACATCTAATAATTATGCTTTTTGCTATCGTGTCTCATTGTTTTTGCTGAAGAGCCAGATGGTTTTCATGAGACCAGAGCCCCTTGTGTATGTCAGGCTTTTATCCTAAGCCGCCGGCCTTGGGGTATTACTATATCCAAATCGAAAAGCTGCCTAGGAAGAGCCAAGGAAACAGGGCAGGTGTGCCGATTACCTTGGAATTAAGACCAGTTTTTGGTTTTGTACATTTCTAGAAAGAGGTGAGCAGGGACAAGATGAGAAATCAGATGTGTGAAGAAGTTTAAGATTAGCACCAGTAATCAAGGACAGTGGATGTGTTCTGAATTCAAATGCAACGCTAATACCTTTTCTCTTAACCTGCCCCTACACAGTAGGTGTTGTAAGTTCCTATGCAGCTGCCTCTTCTTTTTTTTTTTTTGGTAAGAATATCAACTTATTTTGATAATTCTTTGTTAGCTTTTAAAATAATCTTCTTGCAACATAAAGTAAGATTTAGAATTCAATGAGCTGCAAGTGAGAGGAAGAGGGGCCCCTGATGAGTGTTAGCCGCCTCTGCCCAGTGTGGCAAACACTTTTGGACTCTTTACATTTCTAAATCAGAATTTCAAACTAAAACCCCTATCCAGATTTCGTAGGAGGACCCTCTTAATCAAACACTTGAAGGTGGGGGGAACCCACAAAACTAGCTGGGTGCTTCTTATGGCAGTGGGTTTGGATTTCAAAAGCAGAATCCAGGACCCTGCTGATTACACAAAGTGTTGTTACAGCACTTGCTTAATTTCCTTCTTGGAACATGTGGAAGTAATTATGGGGTGGTTGGAAAAGGCACAGGGAGGCCGGAAGCAGCCCTGGAAAACAAAAGTGAATAAACCGTGTGCCACTTGGAAAGCTGTGCTGTGCCCATGGGGGAGAGCAGGTTTCTGTATTAAACTGGCTGTTCTGGAGCCACTCTACCACTGGCTCTGGCTGCAGCCCAGATAAAAGTTATTTATACTGTAAACTGCCAGTCAGCTGATCTTCATCCTTACTGGACCTGAGCAAGCTGCATGAGCTTTCACATACATCACCAACAGCAATTTGGATTTGTGTTATGCACAACAGCAAGATTTCTTTATGAGATGATGTTAAAAGCACTTCTGCAGGTTTTTTTTTGTTTTGTTTCCCCTTCCTTGTTAATGTTTCCGGAATTAATTTATCAAGCCTGGCTTTGTTTAAAAGCACCAGACTTATCTTATGATTTGGTGTTATCCTGATGTCCAGAACGCCTGGTGTGGATGAGAGCCCTGCTGCAGCCAGCTCTACACAAACATGACGCAGAGACAAGGCTGAAAAACTTGTCAGTGTTAGTCTCGGAGCCTGTCAGGCTCAATCCTTTGGGAACGTGTCTGAGGGGAGCACTTCACAGGTGGGCCTATTACAGGGAAAATAACACAGTTGTCATAGTGAGCAGCACTCTTCTAGGGAGGCAGATCTGCTGCTGAAGTGCCGTTGTGGTTTGGTTGCTGCTTTCCATCACAGAAATCTTCCCTTCACAGTTGTGGCGCTTGTCAGCCCTGGATTTTGTGTCTTGGTTTTCCCTGCTTAGCATGCAGTGAAGTCTGTGCTCCTGTTTTGGAGGGGGAAAGAAACTTGAATGGCATAACGTTTATTTTTCTGCTAGAATTTCAGTGAGAGGGGGAGATGTCTAACGGAAGCAAAGCTTTCTAAGGGGCAAACAGAGAAGTACATTTTCTATCAGGACAGTCTGTAGCACTCTAGAAGCACCAGCAGCAGCTTCATAAAGCCCAAACATTTTGACTCTTATAGAATGTAAATAGAATTTGCATTTTAGAGCAAGCTTTGATGCTAATGGTTTTCTTTTTAGGAGAGAGATAAGCCTCTTGGAAAAAAAAATCTAATAGAAAGACAGACAAGACCCATAATTAATGTTGCACTAGCAGGCTTCCTCCATGGTTGGCTAATCACAGCTGAGTGTTAATAAGCATAGAGTTTTTAAAAATACTGTTGTAACATGTTAATTAAGATAATTCAGCTCCATGTGTCTCTTGAGTTACCAGATGGTGACTGCATTGGTGGAAGGCTGCAATTAGAGTCTTTTCTTTCTAGCTTTTTCTTCCCCTGCCCTAAAAAAAAAAAAAAAAAAAAGTGAGAGAAAAAGAAAAATGCAGCCTTGGTGTGTATGGGGTGGCTGTGAGGGGTGCCTGTTACTGTACACAGTGTAAATGCTTGTGTCTAATTATATAAATGCACAGCTCTATGATTATATATACAAATCCCTTTGCTTTGGTTTCTTCTCATTTACCCACATTATGACATAAAGAAAAATAAGCCTCCTCTTCAGGGTATGCCCTTGCTAGGGAAACTGTGACTTCCTCGTAAAAGCTCCAGCCCTGCTCAGTTTGCTCTTCTGTCATTGACTTGAGAGTAAGAGCATCTGGAGCCAGTAAAGACAGAGAGCTTATTTTTCAGTGGACTTTGGCCTCTGCTTAATACACTGAGCCCAAAAGAGGGTTATGTTTTGCAGTGTGTTTTTAGGAAAGCTTAAAATATTTTAGGGGCAGGGTCGGCAAGAAATGTGTGTGCTCACAATGGAGGCCTTTTATTGACTCCTGCCTCCTGTAAGTAAAATATAAAGAGGTCCTTTAGCTTCAGCTGTTGTGACTGGGCCCCGGCAGCAGCTGCTGTCTCGAGTTTGTCCCTCTGGGAAATGACCCATCTGCTCATGGGGTAGAGAAAGCCAGAGTGCTGAAAAGGAGAAGGTTCAAAATCTGTTCTCCTGGTTTCAGTCCCCATCTCCACCCTAGAAATTACAGACCAGTGGAAAACCTGGACATCTGGTAATCTGTCTTTTATAGTGTGAATGCTGTCTCTGGCTAGAAACATGCTGAGTTCCCAGCTACTTCCAGCTGGCAGAGGATAGCTTCAGTCTGGGTCCCTTTTCAGATGTTTTATCTGCAGCTACTGTATGTGTATAGTTAATCCACACAGGTTAGCACACTCGTGTGCAATAAGCACAAAACCCCCACTAACACCTCAGTGTACCTGAAAGGGCAACAGACTGTGCTTCACCTCCAGTGGGAAGGACCCACCTGTCCTTTAGGGAGAAGGCTTTCCAAGGGTTGCAGGAGACATTTGTATGGGAATTTAATGATGTGGGTTAAAAAAAAAATTGTCCCCCCCCCCATATGTCCCCAAGTTGCTGGGTGTTGGGGGAGGAGGATGGGGAGGGTGGAATCTCAGGTAGGATTCCCAGACCACATCATTGCTGTGCTTCTTGGACCCAGTCTGCCAAGAGAAACCCCAGCCTAAAGCACGTGGCTCTTCATGTTCACCACAGACCTGCTGTTGCAAGCAGTGACTTCATTGGTGGAATACTTGATGAGCCATTTCCTAGCCTGATACTGGTATTAATCCAAATGCTTGGACTGGGGAGGACAATGCAGGGGCAGAGGGTGTGTAGTGGGAAGGTGCTGTGTTGAAACCTTTTGATTGTATCCAGGCAAACATCAGTGTTTGGAAAGCTGAAGGTATTTAGCAGAAATGGAGCTGGCACTCTGACTTGCTGGAACATGTGGGTGGAAATGACTACTTTTGTATCTCGACTTGTACGTATCTACTATTGAAGTGCATCCTTTTGCCCACCCACACCTTCCTTCCTGTTGAGAAGGCAGGAGGCACTAGTGGTGATCAAATCCCATCTAGATGCTTTTTCTCTGCAGACCAGCTGCCTGGGAAGTAGTTTTGTTTTGGTAAAAGATGGAGTTCAGTTGACATAGCTAGTCTAACAAGGGTATGAAACTTGTTTCTTGGTAAAACTAAACTGCTGCTAAGGGTAGAGTTCCCAAAAGTGGTTCTTGCTGTTTATAGGCTGGTTGTGTGCAGAAGGGAAGAGAGAAAAAACAAAGATGTTGCTTCTTTGGATTTCACACTGAAGGTGAATCTGGCTAGTCTTCTCTCCCATCATCTCCCTCTCTGCACAAGACTCTTGGAGCCAAACACCAGTTCTGCCTCAAGCAGAATGAAAAGTTCTGTGTTACTGAAGGCACTGGCTCAACAGGAAAAAATCCTAACCCAAATATGAGCTTGTGGATTTTTTTTTTTGTTGTTCTGCAGTCACAGTGTCACTGCAGCCATGCTGGTCTTTCCTTCATCCTCAGAGTGATGCAACAGGAGGCGTGGGTTAGAGGGGCCTCATAGGTAGCTGTATGCTACCTATTGAATCAAATAGGTGTATATATACTTTTTTTCTTTCTCACAGCAAACTGCCTTTAGTGCAGACTCTGCAAAGCATAGGGTGTTAAGTTCTCAGGAGAAAAGCAGCTGACTTGGATGGCGAATTTTCTGTCTGCTAGTCTGGAAGCTTTATAAAATAAGAGCTTGCTGTTGAAAATGGCTTATGTGCCATTTAGTTTTGGTGACACTTTTCTATTTTTTTTTCTCTCAGTAGGTACATAGTAGGGTTTGAAGGATCTGCCCTACAAATTTGCCCTAGCAAATGTGGAGGGTTTGATACAACCACTTCTCTAGGATGAAAAAAACGATTTTACTTGGATGAAAACTCAGACTGTGTTCTGTTAGGTGTAAGCTGGGGCACTGTAGTCTGTCTGCAGCACTGGGAGGCTGATGTGTTGCCTTTGTTGCTCAAGAAGCTGCTAAGTGATCTTGGGAACTCCATCTGGTTACCCTGCTGCTGTGGCTAAGGGCAGTAGTGACACTATTATCTGGTTGGGTCACATTCATGCTTCTCTGAGTACCTGTGACAGAGGTTGGGAGTATATCCAATAAATAGAAAAGATCCAAGAACTAGGCTAAGGGAGGGGTAAATTGTTTCCTTACTGGCTTATTAAACAACTAGGGGATTAGAGGAGAGGGTTGGGTAGTTCCTGCTGACTGGAACTCTCCAAAGAGACAAAACAAGGTCTCATCTCCTATTAGCAAATACAGCCAGAGCTCTTGCTAGCAAATTAATTCTGTTGCTTCCAAAGGCAAAACTAATGTTTAGGGTCACCCCAGAGTGGGATCCATGGGCAGCATTCTGCTAGAATTGCCAGACCCTCTAGAAGCCAAAGCTAGCATTATTGGTGGTCTCTGACTTGCACTTGTAGCCCTCTGCCTGGCTGTGTCGGGCTGTCGTATTTTTATTGTGAAAAAGTATTGTGTGGAAAAAAAATATGAAGTCCTGTGTATGAATTTACAGAGAGAAACTGGTTAAAACAGTCCTATCTCTGCAAGCCCATTCAGGGCACTAACTGGAGACAAATGGTGAACCTGGCTCTGTTGTTTTCAGCATGGTGTTAGTTAAACCTGAACCTTGGGTCTGAGATGCTGAAAAGACAATGTCTCTGCAGAAGGCTTCAGATGCAGCTGGTGTTTCAGACCACCCATTTAGTTGTGGCAGGACCCACACTGAAGAGGGGAATAGAGAGGGAGGATTACTCTCAAGGGTGCTTTAGAGAGTTTGGGGATTTTGAAATCCTTGCCAGAAGTTAGTAATAGCTTTTGCAGTTCCCTTTGTTGTACTGAAGTGATGCACATGCACAAATTATCCAAACTGAAAATCGGAGGCCTCCATAGCAGGGACAAGTAATGGGTTATCTTGTGTTTATTTTGGGTGCTTTTCTAGATGTGCTGTTTCAGTGGCTAGTGGCAAGTCCTGGCTGGGAGAATCAAAGTGCCAGTGTTTTGGAGACCTGGAGACTTGGACAGAGAAATGCTGCTTGACACCATGGAATGTGCTGGAGCATGACTTGCAAGAGAGTAAATAAGCAAAGGGAGTGACAGTGACCAGTAGAGAACCTTCCTTTGTGATAGGAGATAGGAAAAGTGTCAAATATATACTTTAAGCAAGTTAATCTTTTTTTAAAGCTATTCTGCAAAAATCCTGCTGTACGTGAGTCAAGGTAGCACAGGAAAGTTAGGATGAGGCTCCAGTGGCAACAGCATGAAGGAAATAGTATGGTCTCTGTTACTGGGACAGTTTAACTGGGTACTTAAGTGTTCTGCTCACAAAGGTGTTTGCTCACCAGTCAGGACATGCTGGCATGAGACAATAGGGACAGGTTTAACCAGGCTAGCCAGGGGAATGTTCATCATCTTAGATTGGGAAGGTGTTTTTTGTTTGTAGCATATTTTTCCTCTGCGAGTCTCAATAATATTAGTTAAATGGAGTAAATCTTGTAGATGAGGGAAGAGAAGTACTGAGCCTAGGATCTTCTGTTTCCATTCTTCACATCCCACAAAAGTTGCTGTATGTCTGAAAGGCTGGGTGGTGTTGACATATCCGAACAGGGCACGTGTTCAGGGGATCCAGTGGAGCCAGTAGTCATCTACCCAGATTGCTTCTGAAACGCTTCCACAGTGACATGTAAGACACTGCTCTGAGGAAGGTCAGATGTGCTAGAGCACTTGTGTAGTCAGTGAGGAATGTACCTGAGGCTCAGTCCAGCTTCCTCTTGAAGTTGCTGGGATTTGGGCCTGACTCATAAATAGCAACTTTAATTTGTCAAAACTGTTCCTGCCCTAGCTTCAGTAACCTTTGTGCTTTGCTGTGGAGAAGTAGGAGAAATGTTACTGGCTGTTCAGTGCAAAAAATCCTTCTGTTAAGCAATGTTATACCAACCTGTCCACCCATGTAAGACGAGCAGAGAAGTGGTTTGTTCTCCCCGTTACAAACCTACAGTTACACACTCTAGCAGATGATGATTAGTAGTCGTCTTGGTGTTTTGGGTTTGATTTTTGTTTGAGTTTTGGGTTTTGTTTGTTTTCTTTATAGGAATGCATTCAGATAAAGAGGATTTGGGTTTCATCTCTGTATGGTCTTATGTTCTGAGTATGTAAACCCTTCACTTTTATGTCAGCTTGCAAAATGTCACATGCTTCCACATGTGGCATTATTTCTGACCATTTTCTGGCTTGGTTTTGTGTCATTTTTGCATTAGGTTAGAAATGCTCTGTAGCTCTGCATCAGGTTGCTGTTAAGGACCACAGCTCAGCTTCAGCTCATCCAGGGCATGGAAGATCCATTTTATCCTTTGGTGATTAAGTTAATCAATTTGGCCAACTGGCATCTTTTACTGGCTCTAAAAGAAGCCGTGTTCCAACCCCTCACAGGTATTGGTGGATTTAGTAGATGAGAAAGATGAGTGAAGCTTGCTGATACTAGTGGAGCCATGAGAAAGGGAGGTGGTGAAGGCACAATGTGATGACACTGGGGTTGCAACAAAAAAAGAGGTTCCTCATTGTTGTGCTGCTCATCGTCAAATTGGTAACAGCTATTCAAATAACATAAGAGGAGGTAACTTTCCTTGAAGGAGGACAATGTTTTCTCATGTGACATAGTATGGTACTTACCATTATTTGATAGGAAACTGGGTGGAGATGCATCCTGGCTTAGTTTTTGTTGGGTTTTTGTTTTGTTTTGGGTTTTTTGTTCGTTTGTTTATTTGTGTATAACAAATTGTCAATATCTTAAATACTTAGTATTTTGGAATGCCATTGGTAGAAAGTCTACTGCATAACTTTATTTCTGCCTGTAAATCTGGAAATGACAGTTTCTTCTGAACAGAGTTCAGAAATGTTTAAAATGTTTGGACCTCTTGTCAGTTGTTATCTCCTTCCTGTTGTCCAACAGTGTTATGCTGGCAGAGAACCAGCTCTCTCGGGATATGTCGTAAACTTCAGTATGGGGCCTGTGGGAGTAGAACTCTGCCTCCTTTGCACGCAGTGCTGCAATGTTTTGAAACCACTGTTTCTGTGTGTCCTCAAAGCTCAATGAATCAAGATGCTGGGAATAGTTCCACAAGCCAAGGATGTTGGTAACCCTCTAGGAAGCTGATAACTTCTGTAATTTGGCTCGCTTTCCTGCCTGGTGTGAACATTTGTATTAATATGTCTCATAAGCTCTGGGATCCTTCCAAGAACATGCATTTCATGGAGAAATTGATGAAAGTCCTGTGTGTTTCTTTGTATTTCAGATCTAATCCAGTGCCTTGATTCTAGGCTGCTGCTATTGGGAAGGGGGTTGATTGCTAAAATAGATGTACTTGGTGTCCCACAAATTTAAAGGAAATTTTGTAACCTTTTGGGAAGCTTTAGTGTATCCACAATGCGCTTCATGCCTTTGAAAAGTGGAAGGAGTAACTTTGGAAGTCATGGTTTTGCTGTGTCCCTTGAAATCTGCCCAGTTTTAACTGGGGCTGAAATGCTGAAAAGCCCTCCTCTGTGTGTTAGTTCATGTGCCTCAAAAATCATCAGTGTGCCAAAGTAATATCCAGGTAGCAGTGCTCTAGCCCGGGGCTGGGTCGTGCAAACAGCAAACTGGGAAGCCTGAGCTGGAAGATGAGCTGGGTCAGGCTGCTCCCAAACCTAGTACAGAGCCATCACGAGACAGCCACGCTCTGGAGTGCTCAGAAGCAGTTCATGCAGGCAGCTCTTCCCATCCCTCTCTCTCTACCTTTTGGCTACAAAGCGTAGCCAGGAGCGGGCTGCTCTGGACACGCAGTTTGGCAGCAGTTGGAACCCGGCTCTTTTCACCCCTGGTCTGTCAGTGGTTTATTCTGTCAAAAGTGGTAAATGGGCATCTGTGCCTGGTTCTGTATTGCTGTGGGTATGCTGGTGCTGCGGGCTTGGGGCAGAAGCTTTGCTGCTATTTCATGAGATAAAGGGTTGTACAGAATCGGACTCCCCCTTTTTCAACTGAAGTAACTGATTATGGAGCAAAGTTGAGAGCCCAGGAACAAGTCGCTGTAGTGGAAAGCTGTGCTGTCTGTCCCAGGCCTGTGTTACCCTGGGCCCTGGTTTGCAGAGGTGCTGAGCTCTGTCAGAGGTGCTAGGGAAAGGGAGCTGGTCCAGCAGGGAGCAGAGGTGCTTGAGTTCCTCATTTTTTTTTCAGTCACCACCCATCATCATACCCACCCAACCCTTGCTTGGGCCACCTCCAGAAATCCTGAAAGTCATTTGAACTGTCTAGTAGCCCCCTCTGAAGCAACAAGCTCTGAGATGCTGAGTTCCCCTGAGGCTGCCTTGCAAAGGACAGTTCAGGTGGTCTCCCAAGGGAGCCTGAGTTTCCCAGAGATGCTTAGTCAGTTGAGGGTGGAGGGTATTGATGTTCTGGCTGCCTGATCCAGATTTATTTATTTATTTATTTTCCCACCATATAAAGTGTGCTGTTCTGTCGCAGTGAAGGTGACATTTTCAAAATACTTGTGATGCTGTAAGGTGCTGTGATGACAAATGACCTACGGAGGTGGGGGAAAAAAGAGTAGGGAAGTGACTAATTCTGCAATCTCTTCCCTGCATGAAGAGGACAAATCAGAGACTACTGACTGAACACACTTATCAGCTGCCACTCTCCTTTTGTGTGCCAAGTGCCTGTGGAGGTGCGGAGAAAATCTATCTACAGTTGCAGCGCTTTGCGTCTCCTGAAGCCCTTGTGCAAGGAGGCCAAGTTGGGATTCTGTAGGTGACTGATGCAGTGGTATTTCCAAGCCTTTGAGAGCACTGCTGCAATGTAAATGAGCACTTGTTTCTTGTCGGCTGGCTGTTTTTTGCACATAACTCAAGAAACCTCATCAGCGTAAGTGGCACTTCACGATAGAAGGGAAATTGAAGAGTGAGCCGCTGCCTGGTCCAAAAGGGCTTCTGGCACAATGGCCATGTGTTGGTATGATGAAGGAGAAGGAGGAACAGAGGGAATGAGAGCCAATTCCAGGTACCTCCTGTGGCATAAAGAGGCTTAGGAAAGTTCTCCTCTCTGCTCCTGAGTTTTGGCAGCTGCTGTGGCAACAGTAGCTTTTTCCCACAGCTCTCTACGATTTCCTAGAGAGGTAGATTTTCATCTGCTGAGAATATTTCTGGTGCTCAAATGGTTCCTTGCAATTTAGCAAATTGAAATACAGTAAATTGAATTGCGGTTATAAAGCTGGCAGAATTCATACCAGAGGAGTTTTGGCTTTGCTCGGCACTTTATCTTGGGGTTTACTGGCACATAGGAGACACTGCCTATGATGCATTCACACATGTGGTTAGGTTCAAGGGTCACTTGCACTGTAGCAGAGTAGCAAATTTTTCCACAGTGGAATGAATCACTAAAGTTTTCTTTTGTTTCTTAAATCTTGTCCAAAATCCAATTACTTGAACTCTGCCCAGCTGTTTCTCGCAGTTTGGCCTGCAGAAAGTGGCACACTTGTGAGGCAGAATGTGGAATGCGCTCTTCAGGGGAAGGGTGGGCCTGGATCACTGTGCTGTGATGGAATAGGGTGGGTGAGCTGGCTTTCCATGCCCCAAAATATCTCGAGGGAGCTCTGTTTCCTTTTGTGAAGTTTGGGAAGCTGACTTGGATTTAAAGGGGAAAATCTGAATTTCTTCCTCTTTCAGCCAGGCAGATACTGGTGTCCCTGGGGGCTGCTGGGGCTGTTCTGCAGGGTCACTGTGACTTAGCAGAGGAGAGGAAATTCTAAGCAATACAAATATCCTGTTTTCAGTGCAGCTTCCTCATTCTTGGTTTGTTGTTTTTATCTGAATGGCTATTGAAAATTCCACAAGAAAATTTCTGGCATGCGCTATGTCTGTACACATCAGTCAGGACAGGGGAGATGCAAGGAGAAATGTGAAGTGCCTTCAGCACTCCAGACTTTGCTTAGGTAAACAGAAGGTTTTCAGAAATGTCTTTGTGATATAACTAATTCCTTTTTAAAAATAGGTTAGAATGTTTGGTCCTGCTGCAGCAAAGCCATTTCCCATACTGCTGTTGGTACATCCATATAACATAGCTAAAATCAGCGTGCTCTTACAGACTTCCAAGGTGCCTTATGGGACAACTCCGTACCTTGACATTGTACCTGTGCTGTAGTGGGGTGTGTGCATTCTTTGTTTGCTTCAGTAGGAGGTTTCATGCTTTTTCCATAACAGGCTAATAGGAAAGCCTGGTTGTTAGGTTCTCCCCAGTCTCTAGGGAAACAGCTGTGGTGAAAAGATAGCACTGAGGATTTTCTGGGCCCCTCTCGTGGAATCTCTTGTTGTGTCACTGTTCAGAAATATCACCAGTTTGATGCCTGGCAACTAGATTGTACTACTGGGATAACAAGCAGTATTTAGCAATCACAGAAGATGTATCAGAGGTGAAACTGAGCAGTGTTCTCTGCCACTGTGTAACAGGCTGTCTTCTCTGTTTTGGTAGTTTCTTAATTTAGTGGGTGTTTGTAGGTGGAAGTCTGCCTACGTGCCATATTTATTGCACAACACAGGTCTTCTTCCGAGATATCCTCCATGATGTCTTTTTATTGTTTTGCCTCGCCCCCCCCCCCCCCCCCCCGCCACCCCCCCCCCCCCCCCCCGCAGGCGGGGCCG
>JANHFX010012955.1:5628-18465 GCA_027560015.1 Chloroceryle amazona | reverse complement strand
CCCTTTTTTTTTCCTGGTGGGGCCACAGACTCTTTACCTTTTTTTTTCCTCACCTCTGTCTGGCAGAAGGATTCAAAAGGGAGGCATTTTTCATTTTTTCTTATTTAACACTCCCGACATAATAATTTCATGCTCTGTCATACATGCTGGATCCTGTGATATTCAAGAACATTAAAGTTATTTAATTCCATTGGAAAAATAAAATAGCACTTATTTTAAAGGTTTCTTCTATATTGGGGGTCTGATAGGTTGTTAAAAAAAGGGCATTTCAGAAATCCAGAATATTATGTGCAATAGAAGAACTTCTTTGCTCCCTTTCAGTTGCATAGTTTAAAAGAAATAAAATACTACCTACTACAGTATTTACAGGCCAAGTATTGCAGAACTGGACCAGCCTGAGAGAACCAGAAAGTGAAGCTCACAGTAACCCACAGGGAAGCAGGGCAGTCTCCTGTCAATCTGCATCATGATGCTCAGGTCAAAGGTTGAGACAGTTTGGATTGTGTCAGAGCCTCCTGCCACCTTGACGAGGTCAGCAGTGTTGGAGAGAGAGACGGTTTTGTGTGTTCTGATTCTAAATAGCTTGCATTTCTCCCATCATCAGCTGAAGAAGAGGTAAAATGGAGTCAGGAGTAGAGACATGCTGCAGCATGCGAGCCTGCAGAGGTGCTGCTGAGTTAAAACTTCTTGAGTTTGTGAGGGAGAAAAATTTAATGCATTTTTATCTTTTTTCTTAACCACCAGGGAACTGGCTGTATAGAAGAATGCCTACTCAGCAAGCATGCTGCTTGTTCACCCACCCCTTGGATGTGTCCCCGAGCTTGCTGCTTTGCCTTTCAGCTCTGGTGTAGTCAATTGTTTAATGCATCTGAAGCCTTTATTTGACCTTTCAGCACATGGAGAAGTCAGGTGTGTTAGGCAGAAATTTGTACCATGTGTTTTGGGAGGAAACATCCTCATGCTCCCAGAGTTGGTTGACTTGGGTCCATACTGAGGAATGAGGCTAAGAGAGCAGCAGGCTCAGCCACTGGAAGTAGCATGGAATAATCAAGTCACTTGCAGCACAGGAAAGGGAACAGAAGGAGCAGGGTAGGGAAGAGCTGTGACTGTAAACAGAGGTTTGCTGCAGGCTGCTGAGCTAATGCTTTCATGGCTGTAAGGAAGCCTGTGCTTTGTTTAAATCATTTAGCAGAAACCAGCAGGCTTGCTATTTACAGAAAATACTAATGTGCAACTGGTTGGACGTACTGAGATTTCCTTGCTGACCGTTTTAGAACATATTTGTAAAACCTGGGTTTACTGTTCTGCTAGCAGTTGTTTAAAAAAATAATAATCTGCCTTACTACTCTGTCCAGACAACTAATTAAATCAATTTAACTTTCTGGTTTCTGCATATAAATGCAATAAATCATGTCCATTTTGCACATCCTGCCTTATCACATCCTCACCCTTCAGTCCTTACCAGAGAACTGCAGATTGAACTTGCTCTTTGTGAAAACCATGGCTTGTGGAAGAACTTCCTTTGAAAACATTTATTCTCTGATAGGCTTTGAAATTGCAAAGAAGTTTCTTAGAGCAGGCTTCATTTTAAAGCATATTTTTATACAGGAAATAAGCTTCTCTTTTTTTCCACTCCTTCATCCCCTCCTCCTGCCCTTCCACACCAGGACAGAGCACACCACTTCCCACACGTTTCTTCAGGGCCCAGTGCTCAGCACTGCTCCTGAACTCAACCCTCTGCAGATGTTGTACAGATATAGGTACCCACCAGAATGGGTTCTACTGATGCTCAGCATATGCTTTGTGCTTTTGCCCTCAAGTGAGCCAGGACAGAGGCAACTCAGTTGTGCTGGAAAATGTTTTAGTTCCAATTCTCTGATTTGCTTCCTTCCAAAAGAAAACAAAGTGAAGCTGCCTGTGAAGCAGATGTCCTCTGATGTGGTGGGTAGACTGCTGGTAGTAGCCGATGCAAATGCGAGGGGAGCTTGATTGCCTTTGTGCATTAATCTTTTCTTCTTTCCCATATGTGTTTTTATTTTTATCTGAATTGCACCACTATGGAATTATTTGCAGAATGGTACTCCATATATATGTGGGATTTAAAAACAAAACCATAATTGATGCTGTGCAGGATGTCATTCAATTGGTTTTATTTTGCTTTATTTTATATATATTTTCTGGTATCCTGTACATTGCAGTGGGTGTGAAGATAGTATTTTAATATTTGTACAAAGTTTAATTTAATTGTTCTATGTATATAACTGCATTTCTAAATTAAAAAAAAATTCTTTTGAAGTGAAGCTATAATCTTGTAGTTGTTTTTCTTTTCAACTGCTTGGGCCTTGTGGACTGGAAATCTAGCTGATCATTAGTGAACACATTGCAGTAGTGCAGTGCCTTCCCTGCGAAGATCAGGATGAAGCTAAAGCTGTGGATGCCTAAATGGCTTGGACAAGGAGTACAGAGTTGGTGCAGCCTTAGAGGGATGATCTGTTTCCAAACCCCCCCACTGTCAGAAGGAATGGCTACTCTTGGTGTGCCTGCAAGTAAATGAGGGAGAAATGGGGACAGGTGAGTTCAAGGGCCGTTCTGCAAGGGCTGTGATCTCTTGAGTGCCACCTGGACATTTTGTCTTGGCTGACATTCATGGCAGGTTTTTGTAGGAGGTTCTCCTCAGTCTGCTTGAGAAATCTCTTGATCTAACGTGGAGATTTGTCACATGAGGTGGAACAAGGTATTTGCCTTTGCTTTTGATAGCACCATGTGCACACATAGCAATTTACTAATGTGATGTGGAAAGACCCCCACAGGTGCCCTGTTCCTTCCTCTGGTCCCCCAAATAACGCTCAGTCTGTCCCATTTAAGTAACTTGGGAGTGAGCAGCAATGATCAGTCAGTGGTGGATGTGAGCTGGGAGGAGGACACGGCAGTTGATTGCCTCTCCCACAGCAGCAGTAGGAAACGTGTGCCTGCTGGGTCTGCGTGTGAGAAAAAGACAAGGCAGTAAAGCAAGAGGGGCTGGGTGTGCCAGGAGACACGGGCTGGGTGAAAGCCGCAGGGGGTGCCTCAAAGGAGGAGTAAGGTTGGGTCTGGATTTGATGTGAGGAGAGAAGATGCATTTTTGGGAGTCTTTGAAGCAACTGTTGCATGGGTTTCTTAGAGCCCCCTGCTTGCCTGTCTTGGAACCTCCATTAATGACTACAGCACCAATTAGCTGATAGCTGCTGTGGTGTCCCCATCCATTGGTGGGGCCCTTGGGAACAGTAAGTTAGGGAAGACTGGCCAAGCTGTTAATGATGGGAAAGGGGAGAGGGATAACGGTTTAAAGAGATCATGTATGGCATGAGAGGACTTCAGAAAGGAAGAAGGGATGAATCTTAAGCGCCTGTCCTGGTTTGAGCGAGAACAGAACTAACTCTGTTCAGTGATTTTACTTTTCAGTTCAGTTCTTCTCACTAACTGCACAGTCTGAAGTTAGCAGCCTGTTTGCACAGGCAGTGTCTGCTTCCAGCGGTGGTAACACCCCATGGTTAGAGTTAGAACCAAGGGTTGGTGTCCAGACCAAGGTCACTGCTCGGTCTTGTGTGCCACTCTGGGGGGTACAGAAAGTAAAAGGCTGCACCTGCAGGGAGGAGTGGCCAGGACAGGTGATCCAAACAAACCAATGAAGGATTCCATTCTATATATGCCATAATCAATATAAAGCTGAGGGATCATGAGGGTTTTGGCCTGCTTTGACAGCTTTACTCAGCTTGGCTCGGGTCCTCTTCTGGTTTCCTCCTCAGCCGGCATCCAAGGAGGACTCTGTCCGTTCTGCCTTTGATCCTGATCTGTGTGTTCCTGAACCCTGTAGCAGAATCCAGCTCCTGAACACAGCTCCTGTCTGTCCCTGGGCCCAGTCTGAGACCCGCCCCCCAGTGCCTGCTCCACAGCATCAGTGCTGATGGTGATGTAATTGCCAGCAGGAGTGGTTGGGTTTGGAACTGTTCTTGTATATTTTTAATTATTACTATTTTAATTTTCATTAAAGCTGCTCTAGTTTCTCTTACTAATTGATAAGCATCTCTCCCTTGTTCCCTTTCTCTTCCCCTTTGGGGAGGGAGGGGGGTTAAGAAAGAGTGTCTGTTATAGGTCTGAGGGGCTGCCCTGATCCTAACCCATGACAATGCTTAATTAAATCTTGGAGACTAGATAAGGAGAACAGTATACATAGGAAGAGAATGTTATTTTTGGAGGGAAGATATTTCTCACTGGCAAAATACCAATTTAAAGCGAGTAGCAGGACAGCATAGGACATGTTGGAGAGATCTTCCAGATAGGTGGGTGTAGACAGTGCAGGTCTGAGTGCAGATAGACAGTGCAGGTCTGAGGGAGGATGGGTGAAAGCTCTGCTCTTCCCTCTTCCGGGTAGCTGTGCTTTGAGGACCTAAGGTAACACTGCCCTTTGAGGCAAGCGTACTAGTGAGCATTCCTTTCTTTTAAGGATATCTACTGGTAGTGTAATAGGAAAGGGAAGGAGGATCCTTTTGGCCACCTTGTTCAAAGTGAAGTCCTTTAAAGATGTCAGGAGATTTTCATAGGCGCACATGTGATTCTTATCCCCTGGGGAGGAACAGGGGGGTTAAAGAGAAAGGTGGGGGTGACATCTACCTTTTTACTATTTCCATTTATTGCTTAAATTATTCCCACACAGCAAGCTGATCTTACTGTGGTTTTGCCACTGTGAAACTGGAGCTCTGTGGCCTGTGGCTGCCCTCCTGTAGCAGACAGTTGGCACATGGAGTTGGTGGCCTCCAGGAAGTGCTTTTAAATTATTACTATTTTTCACTGGGCTCGGGTCTCCTTGACACAGCAGCTCTGGCAGCCAGGAATGTGCCCTTCTTATTCTGCAGGTCTTATGTATTAGAGCCACTGGAAATAATTTGTCACCTCTGGTTTGTGCCTGCAGTGAGAAATGGTTGTGGGAGCCAAGCCAAAGGGAAGACAGCCTGAGGTGGGTGGTCTGGGAAATCCTTCTTTAACAGTTGGGCCTTGGGCTGAAGAGCAAAAAGGCCAGGGCACGTAGGAACACCTCCGCTTCCAGAAAAACAGCCTCACCACAAAGATGTTGACCCTGCCACAAAGCTGCTTTGAGAAACTTGCTCAGGAAAGGGAGCAGAAGGGCTGCTGCCTTTGCCAGGCATCCTGTCAGCCAGCATGCTATCCTGCCCGGCTCCCAGACAGGATATTCTGTACATGTGGGGTTTCCAGGAACACCGAGCCATGGGCACACCAGCCCCGTTACAGCCAAGCACTTCAACTCGGTACCAGGCCCAAGCGTGTCCAGTACCATTCCTCACCAGCCCTGGCTGCTACGTGCCGCAGTGCCCTGGGAAGCCTTGCAGTGGGGTTGTGCTATCGCTTGTCCCTTGGTGGAATGGAGTTTGGCCCCTGCCAGAAACCTCCCCTGCATCAACAGCTCCCCCAGCCTTTGACTCCTTTTGAAGGGTGTCACAAAATGCAGATTCCCTCTCCTGAAAGCAGAAGAATGCCAGCCAGCTATGTGCCAACAAACAACCCTCTTGTGTTGCAAAGCATTTGCATGCTCCTCCTCACCTACCAGGGCCATGCAGAGAGTCCCTCGAGAGTGCTGGTGCTGGAGAAGAGAGCAGGGTCTGGCTGGGACGCTCTGCCGGCCCCCGTCTCTCACTGGCTGTGGTACTTGGCAAAATGACAGTGGTCTTTTTTGGCACCAATCAGGCATTCTGGGGCGCAGGGGAGGGGATGGACAAATGCACAAAATGGACTTTCTGATTCTATCTGTTCCTTTTTGCATAAAAATGATGTTTACCAGCAAATTCTTCCCCTTAACCTTCCGTGAGACATGGGCTCTGACACAGCAGAGCTAAGGAAATCTGAGGGTACCTTGTCATAAGGTGATTGTCTTTTGGCAGCTGTCATCTGGCCTGTGCCAAAGATCATGGTGGGTCTGTGGGACACAGCTCAGGCTTTTCATGTTACATCTATGAGAAAAAAAAAAAACAGATTTTGGGGCAGAGTGCACAGACTGGTGCTAACGCAGTGGTGTTCAGTGCCACAAATACCCTTGTCTCCTTGTCTGCATCTCCAGGCATGTTGCTGCAATCTCTTTGTAGCTATTTTAGGGGACGGTGTTTGAGACCACGCTGTGTTCAGCAGCTCTGCCTGGCAAGCGGGGTTTGTCTTCTAGGCCTGTGGATCCCAGGTGTGGCCAAGGGACCCACTTCGTGGGGCAGATATGCTCTCCTCATCCCCACGTGCCAAACCACAGCACCCAGCAGCCCCAGTTGGGTTCTGCTGGGTGCAGGGGTGATGCTCTCAGGGAAGGAGGAGGGAGCCATAGTGGGCTGAAGCGTGCTCTGGATATCTGAGAGCAGCAAGGAGGCCTCAGCAGCAGATAGATGTCCCTCCCTGTGACACTGTGTGCATGAAGGTAGACTTATGCCTGCCCCTGTGCCAGGGGCTGCCACCTTTCTGCAGGTCTGCAGCAGCCGAGAGCTGGAGAGCTGGCAGTGGTGGTGCATGTCCTTCCTTACAGGTCAATTGCAGCTGGGGATGCTGTTCAATGGGCTGGGCAGAGCTGCTGGTTGCAGCTGGCACACAGCTGGATTTGCTTCTGCACTGGCTGTGCCCATCTGGCAGGCCCTCCCTTACAAAGGGCTAATGTGTTATCCAGATGGAGAAACTATATAATGTATATCCCTAACCCCAAGTCTAAAGTCTCCTCATGTTGAGGAGACCAAAGGCAAGGTTTGGGAGTGGCAGAGTTTTCCTGAGGAGGAAAATTCAGGCAGCAAATCCCTCTTGGAAAATCCTGATGGAAGGCAGAAGTGGAAGCCTGGTACCCAAGGGGCAACAGCACTGGGTTTCCCACCTCATGCTCCCGTTCCTGGGTGCCGTAGGGCAGTGTGGGGCTCCCCATGGGTGGGACAGGACAGCAGTCTTGCACAAACAACTTTCTTGCATCTCTATGAGCCACCTGTACAGGATGGCAGAAATGTCCCTGTAAGGGCTGTTTCCAAGAGATTTATGATCCTGGGTTCAGCCCTGCAGACAAAGTTGTTACCATCCTACAGGCTGTGTCTTCCTTCATAAACATAACCTGGGTCCAAATAATTGCTTCCTCCAGGAAGCTTTAAAATAGTTGATTTGTTACTGAAATTGTTCACTATTTCTCTTATGCTTCTCTAGTGCTTTTTCACCAGCATTACAAATAACTGGCAATTTATCTCCATGGAATGTCAGTGGCTGGGAAGGCCCACGTACTCCCTGCTTACGTTGGGGGCTGGAAACAAAGCACAGAAAACTGAAGTAACCTTCTCCAAGTCATAGCAGAGGCTGTGCTGCAGGTGGGGAAGGAAATAACTGCACTTAATGACGTGTTCAGCCTGTGTTCTTCCAGACCTCTGCTTTAACTGTGAGCTCCTCTTTCTCCTGTATGTAGCGATCCAGTGTCAACCCAAGCGGTGACCCCTTTATGCCAGCATAGGCTGTGCCCAAAAGTAACCAGTGAAATGGTAATTCAGAGATATTAATTCTTATCATCATGGAAGTATAATGCCAAGGGCAATGCCTGAAACTGTCTTCTTACTCTGCCTTGTAGCTAATGAGTTTGAGGTGAACTAGTCAGGGCTGTGCCCCAGGGAATCAAACGGAGGCCCTGCTGTTCCCAGTGTAAGGCAGGTCAGTGGGGACTCTGGGAGAGTCATGCAGGAGGGTCAGCTTTCTTCTTTGTTGCATTCTGGCTGCACAATTAGGAATTTTGGAACTAGGTGGTAAAACAGCAAGTGAATGGAGCATTGGAGGGTTCTGGATGCAGGGGCACATGGTGCTGGGATACCTCCAAAGTGCAGGAATTGGGCTTTCTTGCTTACTAGTGTAATAGGAAATGAAGTGTGTTGCTGTTCTGGTTGTTTTATCAGTTGTTGGTCTGCTCTTGATCCCAGTGAGTTAAGAACCAACGATTAATACCTTTTGTCTCTGCCAATTGCAAGAGGAATAGTTATGAGAGATCCAGGGGAATTAAATGTTTATTTCTTCCCCTGTTCTGCTTTTGTATGAAGCCATCTGCAGCATTTTATACCAGGGATTTTTCTGTTGGTTTTTGAGGATGCAAATCACCATCACAACTTTACTTTTCCCACAGGAGCACAAACCCAGCAATGTCTTATCACTGACCCCCAAGCCATGGTGGCAAGGAAGGGATGTAGATGGGCTGAAGCGAAAGCAGCCTTTCCAGTCTCCTTCCAGCAGTGCTGGGGGTGACATGCTGCAACCCAAACGTGATCTTTTGGGGTGTGGCATTGGTGCTGCTCTGCCACCCAGCTCACTTTAGTCTAATGTCATGAGTATCTCCTTTATCTGATCTAAAACCTGTGGAGGATCGTCTGCAGTTTTACCAGCGCTGTCCCCTCCCTGGGGCAGCTCTTGCCAAAGCCACCCCGGCAGTCCCACACCCCCACCTAGCGCCCGCCTGCCCCAGCTCGGGGTGGTCCCCTTTAGTGCACAGAGGAGGTGGCAGCATCTCAGTGGGACCACGTCAAAAGTGGCCACTGATGCTGCCACCCAAGAGCCACAGAACTCAGGGGATGTCACTCGCAGGCTGGATACGGGTTCTCAAGGATGAGTGTCTCTCCCCAAACGCTTTCCCAATTTCATGTATATCCTCTGGCAACTAGAACATTTATTAGGAGCTAAAAATGAAGATGCATTCCACTAACCAAAGAAATTATTTTGGGAGGGAATAAAGAGAAGGTTATTTGTATTTAAGGTCAAAATAATAGCTGTCTTGCAAAAAAAAAAAAAAAAGAAAAAAGAAAAGATCACAACAAAACTACTTTAGCAACAAGAGTGCTGGCACAGGGATAAACAGCTCTAAACTAGCCATGATGGACATCAGGGTAGAAACTAGGATAACCACCATGCATTAGATACTAGAGAAGCCTTGTGGCAGGGTTAGGGGAAGCCGGGAAGGTGACTGGTTTTAATGTGCAGTGTGATCACTTTATGAAATGTCAAATGCTTGCCCGAGAACAGGGCCTTGCAAGTGTTGTTCCTAAGGTGGACTTTCCTCTTATTAAAATACACCTCTGTCAGCACTCCCAGGTGGCTTCAGTGGTGCCAGCAATAGTGAGTTGAAAAGGAGAGGGTAAACACGACTGCCAGGAGACCTAATCCAGAACAGACCCTCAAGATGACAAAATTTGAACTAGTGGCAGCCAGGTGTTCTGCTGTGAATGGAATGGCAGCAGGGCCTCCTGACATCCTGACCTCCCGCGGCATCTGCAGAGGATCGCAAACCCTTCCTAGACCTACTCACCTCACTTGGGTCAGGAACTCCTTGGCAGAAGACTTGATGGTGGGATGTGCATTTTTTTTGGTTTTTTTTTTGTCAAGCAAAACCCTGCTGATTTCTTCAGTGAGAGGCCACTGAATTTGTTTGTGGGACCTAAAGGCCATTGGGAAAAGAAATCTCTGTGGCTGCTCAGGGTGATCCTCTGCTTCCAGCAACTGGCAGAGCCAGCTGCTTTCTTTGCCAGAGCAACATGCAGCCATGTTCTTACATCAGAGGAAGCAAATTCTCCAGACATGTTGCAGTTTCCTCTGAAATTTTCAAACCCACAAAATATGAATTATCTTTTTTAAATGTCCAAAGCCCAAAATATTTGTTCTTAGTTCAGTGGGTTCCATAACAAAAAAAAAAAAAAAAAAGACAAAAAAAAAAAAGAAGAAAGTTATTTAAAACTTTTATGTGTCTCCTTTTTAATCTGGTGAGGCAGCAGGGGGATACTAATGCTTGAGGGGGATTCCCTCCCCCCCCAACTCTTAATGAAAGCTGGACTTGTTTTAAATGTTTTCCTTCTGCCTGTCTCCATAGAAAATATTACAGATATGAGGTCTGGTATTCATTATAAACTCCCAACAGAGTAAAATCAATGAAACTTTAAAGAAAGCAGCTGTGAGCCAGTATGTCATTTAGCTGTTAGAGTTAAAAGCATGTATAACAAAAATGGAGCATAACCATTTGGCGAGGGGCTTTATTCCCCTCTTTCAGAAGTGTTCATGATGTTGTCTCATGGCTGATGCTTCACCGTCACACAAGGCAGATCTTGCCTGAATTTTCATCTGTGTACCTACCTATCTGCTACAGCGTGAAGCCTGGACCATGAAGCACTCGGCTGTTGCATAGCCATGGCTACTTCTACCTTTGCAATTGGAGAGCGTTCTGCTTTAACCACAAAGCCAACCCTTTTTTCCTTGAATGTGGAAATCATTAGGTAAAAGAGAAAAGCTGAAAATTTGCCTATTGTTTAAATAGGGAGTGAAACGAAAAAAAGTCCTTTTTCTAATTTTCTTTTTTTTCCCCTCCTTTTTTTTTTTTTTTTTTTTTTTTTTTTGGTTTTTGAAAAGCCTAAACCCAAAATAGGACTAAACGAAGCCCCAGTGAAGCTGTTGGGAACACTCCAAGCTTCCCTGTGTGCACCGTTTGGTCACAGTGAGTTGCACACCAAGTGCAGAGCCCGGCAGGACTTTCCCAGGATCACTCTTCTCCTCTGCTATGAAGCTACCTGCCAGAACCAGTGACCCACATCCATGTTTCCGTCTCAGTTGGATGGCTCAGCTGGGGTCCTGGAGAGAGCTTCTTTCACTGGACAGGGGGTCCGGTTTCCTCCCTCTCATCAGCGCAGCCCAGAGCGGCAGAGATTGATCAGGTCAGCCTTGTAACACAGGTTCCGCCCTGCCTGAAAAAAAATCCTGGGCTGCTGGGAGATTGACTCTCACCAACTGGTGGGCAGGAGGGGTGAGAGGCACCCAGGGGAGCAGCCACAAGTATTTATCATTTTAATCAGCTGTGAATTTGCGGTGAAGTTTAAGACACAGGAAAACAGAAAGAAGGTAACACAAGAACAATGAAATGTTCTTGTGACTGTAAGGACTTAAAAGAGAAGATGAAAAGAGATAAATATGCGTGTATCAGCTGAGCAGGGATGTCTAAGAAAAGCTGATATTACTATCCAAAGGGAACAGACCCCAGGGAGGAAAAGGGAGTCCTTAGCCTACTTCAAAGGCTTTTAACTCAACATCACAGAAGGAATTTTGAAATGGAAATATGGGATAAACAGAAAAAAACCCACTTGTGATATGATTTCTTAAAGTGAAGTGTTTTCCCACAGGGAGCAGTGGAAGCCCAGGCTCTTGACTTGTCTGTATGCTGGGAAGGGGACATACTTTCCTGTGCCCTAGCAAAGGTAGGAGGTGGTGATGAGGTGACAGGGTAAGTACTGAGTGAAGGACTGGCCTGTGAGGCTCTTTGTCTTCCAGCTTTCTGCCTACCAGAAATAATGGCCTGTGCCTGTTGCTTATCATACGTGCCATCTGACCTTTGAATTTGACAACAGTAACAAAATAAAACTCTTCTGCCATTGTATGTGCTGGGAATTAGCAACTGGGGACGTTGGAGCATGATCAAAGAAGGTCAACAAAGCTGGTGGAGGGTCTAGAGAACAAGTGTTGTGAGGAGTGACTGAGGGAGCTGGGGTTGTTTCGCCTGGAGAAAATGAGGCTCTGGGCAGACCTTATCACTCTCTGCAACTGCCTGAAAGGACATAGTAGTGAGGTGGGTGTCAGGTGCTTCTTCGAAGTAACAAGTGATGGGACAAAAGGAAATGACCTCAAGTTGCACTAGAGAAGGTTTAAATTGGACATTAGGAAAACTGTCTTCATTGAAAGGGCTGTCAAGCATTGGAACAGGCTGCCCAGGGAAGTGATGAAGTCACCATCCCTGGAGGTGTTTAAAAGATGTGTAGATCTGGCGCTTGGGGACATGTTTTAGTGGTGGACTTGGCAGTGCTGGGTTAATGGGCTCAATGATCTTAAAGGTCTCTTCCACACAAAATGATCTATGACTCTGGAAAAGCTGATGTGGCTTTATTTAATGCAGTGTGCAGCCCAGGAGGCTTCATGAAGGATGCTGTGGCTGTTTCAGGGCTGCATAAATGGTGCCGTATAGAAGAGAGATCTGCATAATCACGTCCGACACATGGTCAGGGCAGTGTGGTGGCCAAATGCTTAATTCTAGAGCAATAGGTGCAGTATGTGCTTCTGGATGGTCTGTGGGGAAGAACAAATAGAAAGTGTGTCTATTCCCAGAAGCATTTAATCTTACTAAAACAATTTAAAGTGTGATTTAAAGAGTAGGCCTTCTGGCCATTGTGTTCATGGGCAAAGCCCAAAAAGTATCTGAACAAAGAATTTATTTTCACCAAAAGGTATAGAAAATATCAGTGTCACCGACTTGAGTACAGAATTTGGTAAGGCAGATGTATCATCCACGTTTCCTTATGGGAGATGACACCAGTTCCTGTGCCAAGCGAGCAGGCATTTTGGAACAAGAACTGCAGAAGGAGCAGTGATTCACTGGCAGGAACCAGACACCATCTCTCCTGGCCTTGTCCTTCACAGCATCCTGACTACCCTGGGGTAACTGACTGTGCATATGTTTTCTAAGCTGGAGCAG
Source organism: Chloroceryle amazona (assembly GCA_027560015.1). Taxonomy (NCBI): domain Eukaryota; kingdom Metazoa; phylum Chordata; class Aves; order Coraciiformes; family Cerylidae; genus Chloroceryle; species Chloroceryle amazona. Next base: position 5,930 of record JANHFX010012955.1, on the reverse strand, counting down.
GAAGGCTCTGCTCCTCCCTGGCTCTGCAAGGAGAGGTGGTGCTCCAGCAGGCCCAGCAAATGGTGCTGGAAAAGCCCAGGGCAGTGCAGGCGCTGCTGGTGAAAAGTCTGGGAATCAAGTTGCCTTCTTCTCTGGAGTGGATAAGTTAGGTAGCAGCTCTGCCATTGCCCTGTGGTGGTCCTTGTGCCCCCCCCCCCCCCCCAAAAAGTGGGCAGGGGGGAAAGGGAGACGGAAGAGGAGGGGAAAGCGACGGGTCGGCGCCTGGGGGGGAAAAAGCCCCGGGCACGAATGAGCAGCGCTGG
>JANHFX010012954.1:12677-25227 GCA_027560015.1 Chloroceryle amazona | reverse complement strand
GAAAAGAAAAGAAAAGAAAAGAAAAGAAAAGAAAAGAAAAGAAAAGAAAAGAAAGAAAAGAAAAGAAGAAAAGAAAAGAAAAATGACACAGAAATGGTAATGATATCAGATTTGTCCCAGCTGACCTTGGCATTAGTTACACAGCCAAAGTCAACAACAAGTTTAGGAAAACCATGTATGGTGTATTATGTATGACTAAAAAATGCATTATCATCCACGCATGTTTTAATCACGCACTTCCTACTTAATATCACAATTGTCTCACTGTAATGTTGCTACTAGAAACTCCAGAAACAAGGGTAATGGAAATGGAAATGCAGAGCAGCTTTTGTCACATAATCTTCCCCAAAGATAGAAAAAAATCTTGGAAGGAGAAATTTTCATTGCTGTTGTCACACAGCAATTGAATCCTGCAGTAGTAGCTATATCTTACTTGTTCTGTGTTCTACATAATCATTTAATTTCATTTTTTCAATAAAAAGATCACCAGTGTGGGTGTTTTAAAGAAATACAGAATAATACAGCTTATAAAGCAATTGGAATAGTTATGCTATGCAAGTTCTTAGAAAAGACTTCCACTGTCTAAAAATAACCCCAGACATAGTAAAAATATCGCACAGGGAAAGGAAAGTTTAACCCCTTGCTCATACGCAGTAGGTACAGAATTCACAATGTCCTCCCTTCCAGGATAGTCAGCAGGAGAGGCAAAACAAAATGCATTCACTGGATGTCAGGATTTTTTTCTCCCTGAATTTTTCATGGTCAGGGCTGGAAAAGTGATTATATCGGAGAGAAGACCAAAAATTCTGGAAACCTCTTCAGACTTCAAGATCATTCCAGAAAAAATAATTAAATTCCTAAATTAATTTATCTCAGATTATAGCTCCCTTGGATCCTGCTGTCCTTGGCATTTTCTCTTCCTGCCCTCTTGTGCTTTGATCTAAGTCTTACAAGAGGCATTATGAAAAGCCGGAGAAACAGTAGCTGCTTCATGATATGGGCTACTACAGTCGAGTTCAGTACCAGTGAGTGAAACTTGCCTTGTCAGTAGAAGACATTAAAAAGGTTCATTAGAACAATTAGTACTTTCCATCAGCAGCAGTTCTTTCTCAGTTGCATTGCTTTCAATGAATGATTGGTTTTGAAATCCTCTTCTCTCTGAAAGTTTATTGTCTTGCTAGGTATGGTTGGAAGTTTAGTTTTTCAGGGCATTGTCAACTAAAATGTGTGGCTGTTCTTCAAAGTAATACACTACCCAGATAGCCAGAGCCCCTCTGGGGACTGTTTCTCACAGTGGACTATTCCTGTCTAGCAATGATGGAACAGAGATGTCTTGTAAGGTAATTTCTATCCAAGAGCTATCTAAATGAACAGTGCAGTAAATGTAGGCTAATCATTACGGCAATAAAATTCACAAGAGTCAGATTCTGAGCAGGTAAAATTTTCTACTTTCACAAAGGAAGAGAAGAATCTACTGGAAGGGGAGACATGCACACAGTGTCTAGAGATGTCTTTCCCTCCATGCTCTCTGTGAAATGATGGATATATCAAATTCAGCAAGCTTTCTAAATGACCAATAATAGTTTTTTCTGGTTTTGGAATGCGGTAGAGGACAGTCAGTCATGACAATTGCTTTGTAGCTTATGTCTATAAGGTCCTGGACAAATTTAATGACAAAGACTACCTAAGCAATTCACTTCCTTGTTCAAAGCCTATGTATTTCTCTAAAGAAAGTCCTTTGTGCCACTTGTTAGGATCAAATTTGTATTTGAACTCATAAGCCAGGAGTAGTTAATAGGATGCAAGATTAGAAAAAACAAACGAACGACAAAAAATTCCCCCAATTCAGATGTGCCAAGAAATACGCAGGACAGTCAGAAATATTTTTTCCCTAAATCAAAATAAGTCAAAGGGCTACTTCTGATTGAAGGAACAGCTTTCCACCAAGCAGCAAGCCAAAGACAGGCAAAGTAATTGAAAACTATGGAGTAAGACTTTCAGATACCATTTCTTTTTCTATTTAATTTATTTTTCCAATTAAATCTCTGTATAACTTCAATTTCATCAAAGATTGTGTGTATTTGATCTTGTCCTGGTATTTTGCATTTATCTATGGTATTTAAATCACTGCGTTGCTTTGAGACAGTTTTCATTTTCTTACAACGTAATTAAAAAACCCATCTGAATATTTGAATTACTGAAACTTAAATTATTGTTGGGTTTGTTGCTATTATTATTATGGTAGAAATGCTAACATAATCTTCATACTTCGCATAATTCCTTTCAGGACCTACATTTTGCATTCAAGTGGCTATGTAGAGCCTTAAGAGATAAACCATGTAGAAGACATCAACAATACACAGCAATATTATTAGAAACAAATCTGCATGACATTTTAATATCGCACTTCCCTGTTCATGTGCTGTTTCATTTCACTTTGAAGAAAAAAGTTATTAGGCATCGTACTCCATACATAAAGGTGACTACAAGTCTTGCAATGGGAATAAACACACAAATGCACCAACAAATATAGCCGGTAGAAGCTGAAAGCAGATTCTGACTCACTCCACAATACTCATCTAGTGTTTCACTTCAGTGCAATTATCTTCAAGGTTCATGACAAAATAAATTAAAATAATAATAAAAAAATCTATATTTAAGGAAAAAATATAGTTTTAGAATGATAAAGTAAAATAAAGACTGTTTGATGAGTTGAGATTTTGAGAGACATAAAATGCTTTTTACTTGCTTCCTTTTTGGCTTTCCAGTATTACCACAAGTTCATATAACTGCACTTCAGTCACTTGTGCAACTAGGTTCTGCATTCTCTGCTAAATGCTTTGCTGGCTTGTTTTTAAGACTGTTGACAAGCTACTTAGACACTGGAGACAGAAAATAAGAGAAGAAAGTGGTATAAAATTACACAAGAGAGATTATAAATAATGTCCATAGGTAGAAAATAAATCCTCAGAACCCAAAGGGTAAAGGAGAAACTAAGATTGACCTCCTACTGTTGAATTAGCTGTAAATTGTCTGAGTCATCTTGATTCTCAGCTATGAGAAATATCACACTTCAGTGAAGAATAAATTGTATAAAGAGCTCTGCAGAATACAGAACCAAGGCAGAGATAAATGTCAGCCAGGATCTCCTGAGAAGCATGAACAAAAGCCATTGCTCTATTGCTACAAAACATATCCCCAACATACACTGAGAAAGGACAAAGCCTGTCAGTGTAGTTAAGCACAGTTCAGAGCTCTGTGCTAAGAAGTCAGAAATCCTTTGCCCACTAAGGTAAATTTGTCACAAAATTTAGAGAGGTATTTGATGAACGTAACTCTGAAGTATCTGAAGTACACAGAAGTCAATATTCCCACAGGTACAAATATTAAAGGATCTGCCCACTGCCAGAGATAGTAATATTCTAATTCCTGCATTCAAAAAAAAGGTAAGTTCAATAATTTCTAAAAGTTAATACCAGGTGAAAGAATTACCAGTGAGTATATTTATATGCACAAGTGGAAAAAAAGAAAACCAGAAGAAACAGATAACATACATTGTTCAAATAGTACCACTTAATACTTCTAGTAGGAGAACACCTAACCCTAAAATTGCAAAAGTGTGCATGATTAGCAAAATCTTGTGATACTAAGTAGTTACAAGATTAGTACAGTTAGATTTAGGGTAGCTAAGCCTGAGACCAGCAGGCATTTTTGGCAGCTCACTGCCATGTCTAAAGTTCCTCCACTAAAGGCTAACTAGGGTTATGTCACAGCTGTCACCTAGAAAGCTGTTTTCAGCATACATGTTAAAAAAATTACTCCACTAAACAACAAATGAGTTAAAACAACTCAGAAAAAGCAGAAAGAAATCAGATTTTGCATAAGGATGGACAAGGCAGGGAAAACAGGTCAAAGGAAAAATGAACAATATTCTTGAACAATGGCCTTTGGAATCTAAATTTATAGTCTGTCATAATAGCTGCATGAGTTGGCACTGCTGCAGAAGCTAACTTCTGATACTGCATGGCTTTGAGGAGACTAATCGTAAAATCTGATGGTTATATTAACTTCCCTTGCTGCATATCTGCTCTGTTACGTTGCTCCCTATCTTTAAAATTAAAATAATTATACTCTCAAATGTAAGGTCGTTTAATATTGATGAACAAAAATGTTGTTATTATTATTATTATATATAGTATTACTATCCAGATTTAACCACCAATATCTGCATTAAGTCCAGCTCAGAGGTAATTCACTCTCTTGGATTCTGGCACTTCAGTACACCATGTCCACTTGAAATTGCAGGCATTGAGACCCCCCTTCATTCCCTCTCATGAAAAAAATAGGCGAAAATAGTACAGTATGGGGACAGAAATTTTGTTCACAGCTACCATAAGTGATTGCCAACTATCAGATAAACATAAATACATTGGTAAAATATAAATCAGAATTTTCTTAAATAATACACCCAAGAACTTAGCCATCTATCACCAGTATTTTCTTACCTCAACTAATACGAAGCATGGCAACATCATGTAGCTTCTCTGCGACTGACACCTGCTGTTTGAAATCATGTTCATCTGTAAAGAAAACAAAGTATGGTGTTTCCCTCTGTAAGAAGCTGCCATTGTTTAGAATAATACTCTCACAGTAAACTATAAGGGTCTGGCTGGAAACACAGATTTCTACCAAAATAAGGAACAGTGAGAATTGCAACAGGGAAGAGGACAGTTCATATGCACCCCTTCATTCTGCTATCAAAGAGCTTCAAGTTAATTTTGGGCTTTGCTGAAGGGGCATTAGTTGAAGGCTTAAAAGTTTTAAAAGCTAAAATTTTAATCTACCAGGCTCCTATGGAAGCATGAGAACACAGGACTAGGAGGAACTACCAAGCTCTGAAGTCATGTCTTGCAATCACAGAACAGTAGATTGCTGGTTCTGAAGGATACACAAAATATTTATTCTCAATACCACAGCTACAAAAACTTTCCTAGTCCCTTGCAAGAAAATTAAGATCTGTTGTTAAAAACAAAACAAACCCAAAGAGCAATAACTGCCTGGAAGAAAAACCTGCACTACTAATCTCTGCCATAGGAAATGAAGAACAGAAAACAGCACACTGTGGATGTAATAACGATCCTAGGAATCAGCCCATGACTGGAATCGTAAATTTACTAAAACCTCCAGAGGCATTCGCATCTTCCAGAATAATTCTGAATCCTGAGCAGTCCCTCTAGATTGCTTTCTTCCTTCAAACAACCAAGCAACAACAAAACCCAACCAAATAAAACCAACCAAACAAAAATCAAACAACAAAAAAAAACAACAAAACACAAAACTCTATTATTTTGATTATTTAATTTTTAAACCCTAGTTTTAAAAGCTTCCCTCTATGCCCTTCCTAAAAGATAGTTAAGTAGACCTTTAGCCCTCTTCTGTTTTTCTCAGCTGTGCCCCTTCCTGTTTTTCACTTCTGTCATTCTTTTTTATGTTTTCTTCTGGTCTCCCTGTATTCCCTTTCCAGTTTCTCCTTTTCACATACTTAGTTTTCCTTATTCAGCTTCTCTCATGTGCACATCTTCCATCATCTTGCATCTCCTTCTTTCTCTCTTTCATGGCCTCCCAAATCCAACTTTGCTTCCCTTTCCTACTCTGATGCTTTAGTAAGCTGCAGATGACTTCTCTTTCTCCCTCCCATTCCCTGCCTGTGTATATTTCATACAGGCCTTGTAGCTGAACAGTCCAAGAGGCAGCACACGAAGAGATGACAAAGCAGATGCTTCCAAGCAATATCGGAAAAACCAACTCTGCTATGTGTGTGTGCAGCCTGGCTCCCAGCAATGCACTGACCAGCTTTGATGCTGTCCTCCTTGTGAAGGCGGCTGAGGGAGTCTGACACTCTGCTTCTCTCCTCTTCTGAGTCAGGCAGAAGAAATGTGGAAACAGAGATGTTGCTCTGTCCTGTGAGACTTGTGTATACACTAGCTGGGGTCTCCCTGGGAGCCACGAGCTTTTCAGCTGGGACCCTGGCACTCTGAGCATTGCTAGCACAGTCTTTAAGGGTCCTATCAAGCACAGCAGTGTTTATCCTCGTTCAGCTTGTGATTATCCAAAGCAATCAACAAGAAAATGCTTCATAAGCAAGCACTATGGAATATGTTCTGGAAACCTCTCTCAGACTGTTGAACTTATTTAACAGGCAAATAGAAAATGGCTCTGCTGCTGATCAGAAACTTGTATGCACCCAGGGCCAAACTGATGTTTGTATTCCATTCAAATCCTCACTCAGGCAAGAGTCCCAGAGACTCCTTAACATTCTGTTATACAGTTACATCATATAACCATTCATATTGCATATGCAGATGCACATGCACAGCTACCGCACGTTGGGACTATAGGCTCAGCTCGTTAAAGCAACATAAACCAACGTAGCAGTTATTTATTGAGTGCTAACAGCACACTGAAGAAATGAGAACAAGCTCTGAGCATTAAGGGACCAATCCACAGCTGCTTTTCAGTTATTATCTCAAGAACAAAATAGACCTAAGATTAATCTTCTCCATCATAGCTTCAAAGATGAGACATGTTCTTGTTCATGTTGTGTAAGTACTACAGATGGCTGTCTGACAATGCCTAAAGCTCTCAGTGCACCAAAATGAGGATGAACTGTAGAGCTTGGGGTGTGTCCCAGAATTTCCTTTTCCATAACATGAAGACAAACACCGATTAGAGCCTGGAAGAACCTTTACACAGGATAAACGCAGATCATATGTGAAATTGCTTTTCCAGAGGCTGCTGCTATGAGTTTGGAGGAAGATGAGTGATCCTGCATGTGCCATCAAGAAGCCATCTGTGAGGGCATGGCTGAAATGCTACAGGCATACCTATAAATAGTACTTGGTAAAGAACTAGTTCTGGATTAGTAATATGAAGCCTTTTTATGTAACTAGTTACTAGGCAGCCTATGAAATAGTTTCTCTGGCAGTACCCCACTGTATGCATTAGGCAGCCTGCTGTTCTGGAGGCATGTTCAGCATGCCTACTGGCTCATGTACTTCAGGTTCATAGGGAGACCTCTTTTGATATGACATCAGCAATGAGCTCTGGGAAACTTTACACAACTTTTAATGTAAAAAAGTAAGATGCCTAGAGCTTAAGCACTTCCAACATTATTAAGAAGAGGAAGTACTTGGCCTCACAGCTTGATGTGAATTCAAGTGATTTACTTAATAGCACATTTGTGCCAGAGACACAAAATAAACTCAAATATCCTTAGTTCTGAAAGAAAATCCCCTAACTTCTCATTATCTTACTATTTGTATTATCCATAGTTGGAACTTTTATGACTGTCTTCTGGCATGTCCCTTTTTTTGTGAAAGCCAATGTAAAGGCAATTTGAGATCCTGGTGTTGCCCATCTTCCATAGCTTGTTAGGCAAGTGCCAAGCAGATCTAAGACATCACTGTATCATTACAAGATGTTTGTTCCATCACAGGTTTCCCTGTAATTTAGGATTCAGCTAGAAGTACAAAAGGCATACTCAATTTCATTTATCTCTTACCATTTACGGGTGAAGTTCACCTACACCAAGGAAAAAGTACTTATCAATAATTCAGGAGATGTAAAGATATGCTCTGAACTAAAAAAAAAAATATTCTACTAAAATGCAAATAAAGCTCACTAGAACTATCTGTAGCACTTAAACTCCCTAGTGTGGTTAAAATGTAGTGACTTGCCAGAAGGTAAAGAGAATGTGTCTGGGGAATCTTGAATTTGTCAAGAAAACAAGAAAATAAGGTCACTGTTCTATGAAGAAAACAAATCATCATGATAGGAAACCATTTTTATGTGCCAAATCTATATAGTCTTCATCAAGGTAATAGAGAATGGAGAAGATTATGACATTTTAATGAAGAAAACCAGAAAGAAAAACAATAAAGACCTTCCTCTGAGATACTGGCATCTAGGTAATTTCTATCATTTATCTATTTATCATCAGTATCTATTCACAAGGAGGGCCAACATGCTCCATGAATGTAAAGCATGAGAGCTTAGAGTCTGTGGGCTAAAGGGTATTTATATACAGCTTGATCAATTTTCCAAGATGAACCAGCTGGAGAGCCCCTGGAAAGTTCAGTTTCTCTGCCCAGGTTGATTTGCAACACAGTGAAATGCACAAATTGGTCTGGGCATGGCAGGACCTGCCCAGGGAAGCCTTCAGGACAGTCCAAAATTCCCACCAGATAGCTCCCATACCAGTTAGTCAAACAATTAGCTGTGAAGGTGGCTAAGAATTTAATCAACCACTTTGTCTGAAGTTAGTCCACTGTTTCAAATTGTCCACTATTTTGTCTCTGCAGATGGCCAGAGAGCTCCTGCATCACCCAGCAGATTTGCCTTGATAAGCACAAAGGCACAGCCCCGATACCCAGCTACACAAGAACTACAGTTACAGTGCAAACTCGAGGAGTTGCATACTTACAACTTAAATTTCATAGCTCTTGTCACTGCTGAATTTCGTCTGGGTTAAAACCCCACTTTTTAAAGTTAAATTCTACAGTAGCTGAATCTCTACTCATGGAAAATAATGATAGTGAAGATTTCCTTTTTTATTATTACCTATGTTCAGCTGCTTCTCCATTCCATGCATATGCACAGACAGATGCTTTTTCAAACTCGACTCAGACTTTCACAGATAATGAACTCTCCATTCTTATATCATAAAGAATTCTTACATGACGTAAAGCTGACAAAAATCAACTGTTGCTGATTTTTTAGCTTCTCTAAGGCAGAGAATAGTCATCAGAGAAAAATACTGTAATAACCTGAACCATATTCATGGTGGAAATACTGAAATGTATATTCAAAATAATCTTTAGAAAAACATAGTTCATTGGGTTTTCCACATTTTCACACTATTCTTCCTTTTCCAAGAGGGTTGCTCTTGCATTTTAAGTTTTGATGCTGCAGTAATTAAGTCTCTTTTCCCTAACACTGATATGAATATCGATCTTAGGGTACGAGGAGTGAGAACAGACAAATCAATGGGAAGCTAACTCTAACTCTTAAGAACAGCAAATGAGTGCTTTGAATAACTGACAGAATAAGCCTGGGATCTAATGTAAGCTGAATATTAAACCAAACTACAGAATATAAAAGAGCTCGTCTTCAGATAGGAGTGATAAACCAGAGGATTTTTTACACTAATGTCTACAGTTTTTTCATGTAAAATGCTAGGGAGTTTGCTCTTGGCCAAATATGTGACATTTTTCCAAATTGCTTTTCTCCTATAAAAATACTGTAAAATGAAAAAATAAGAATGATGATCCTTTCAGGCTTCCAATCTGCCAGAGTCAGAAAAGAAATACAAGAAAGTCAATTCTCCCCAATAGAAGAGAGAACATATCTCTTACGTACATACCAGGAAAAAGGAACCAAAGTAACACAGCTCGCCCTTACAGTAAATATGCTGGGGGAGAAATTACTATTTACAATAACTTGGACATAGATCATACAGATCAAAGTCAAAATTTTCATGTATATTCACAAGCAAAGCATGAAGCCAAATCTAAACTGTGCAAGAATAGCTTGCTATCAGCTGAGACATGAGAGAACAATTGCACATCACCCTGATGAGAGCAGGAAAGGGCCCCCTTAGCTGCTTTTGTTACCTGAAAACTCATGAGTGGCACTAACTGGTGAACCCTGGCAATGAACTCAGGTGCTTTTTCCCTTTCAAGTTCAGGGCAGTTATTCACTTTGCTACCTCTCCAAATAACCTTCCACCTCACAAGCATATTAATGCACAGCCAACAAGGTCCCTGTAGCATAGATAGCTGGGCCATCAGCAACTGCCAACGGACAGCAAGATCTAGTTGAAGAGTAAATGAAATGTGGAGGAGAATAATCAGATTGGAGGCAGCCCAACATATACCAACACAGGATTTTCCCCAGTGATTCCACATTCATTGCATAAAAGTCTCTTGTTTCTTCATTCTTTGCTGGCCTTCTAATTGGTGTACATTTGTGATGAAATCGAGAGCAAAATTGTGTTCTGTCTTGAAATTAAATGAGTTTTTAAAAAACTGTAGAATGGTTGAAACAGTAATGAGAGACAATCTTATTACCGTGTAAGATGAAAGCTTGGAACCAGGAAAACTATAACCCTCTCTTTCTTAGATTACTCATTATCTGAAGATTAACATTAGGAGGACCTGGAAGCCTGTCAAACACCAAATCAAAAGCTCCCACAGGAGTTCAAATAGCAAAAAGTGTTATCAGCAAAAAGAGGATTCACTGGATTATGTCTATAGTGACAGGATTAAGTTTTGCCCAACAAGCTGCATTATCATAAATAACAAGGTCATTTTTATGTTAAGAAGATGAGGAAAGAATGCACTTGTTTTGCAAGCAGGCGAATTAATACAGGATTAACCAATAAAAGAATTTAATAAAATGACTTCATTTGTGAAATCAAGGCAAATCTTAATCCCATAGCATTGTACTTAAAGCACCCCACTGGAGTGAAGGAGCTAAATCCTGTTGCTGACATGAAATCCTGTCCAACATGGATAAGACAATGACCCTCTACCGTAATAACAGGGAACTCTCGCCACTGAGAAGGCACCAAAAATACACCTTCCCATAGTAAGGCAGCTGACTGTGGGAGTCTCTCTGGAAATGCTCACTAAAATAGTTAATATAGTGTAACTGTCTGGAATAATTCATCCTATAGAACTTGGAATTGCTTATTGTCTTCTACTTCCGTCTGCTTTAGAACCAAAATATTCAAATATGTGGAATGTTTTAAACAGCTAGTCTTAGTCTGCAGCTTGCTCTGTGGCCTGGAATGGCTTCACCAGGCAAAGCAAAACCAGCTGCAGCTCTTTGTGCATGATCAAAGACCAGTGAGGTATGAATGACACAGGCCGTGAAATGTGATAGCAATACTGGGTCTGTTTTAAACCCAAAGTAACCAAGTCTTGAGACGTAAAAGTTCTAAACAAACAATTCACAAGTAAATCACAAATATGTGAATTTGAACTTTTTTTAGTTGCATGCAGATGACCCTGGAATTGCTGCTGTTAAAAGTCCCTCACAGTCAAGGCTAGTAGTGCTGTGGAGGTGGTGAGTGAGTCAAGCTTGCCTGATGAATCCGTGATTGTACCTACATGCCATAACCACTCTTTGTCCCACAATTCATTGTTTCACTAGTGCTCAGTTGAGTATTTAGGGTCCCTGAAGTACTTCATGGCTAGCCATACTTTATTCACTTTCCAGTTTGCCACATAAGATCCGTAGGGTCATTTGTACACTGCGTGTTCCAACTCTGGGACTGATCAGTCACAGTCATTATCAACGACGGGTGTGGGATCAGTCCACCGTAAGTGATAGACATTGACTTATCCATCTGGAATCAGATGTGAAACAGCTGCTGATAAAACTTATTCAGATGATAAATGTACTCTGTGTGTCTCATTAACAGCATTATTAAAACAAAACAATAGTGAGGTAATAGTGTAATTTTCTCGAATTTATTCCTTATTGACATTTGTTTTCTGATTTGTTATTTCTCATTATTGCCAAATATACAAATTTTGAGCTATGCTGATTAGTTTTGATTAGATGTAAATATCATGCGTGATTGTTTCTGTTACAAGGATCAATTCTACCTTGTATTAACTAAAAGTAAGCTCAACACATCAGCCTGTGAAATGTTCTATTTATAAATATTTTTTTGCCAGAAAAAAAATCAACTGCTCTAATGTTCACCAAAAGTATATGTAAAGAAGTGGCAGAAGTCACAACAGTCACATCCATATCAAAACTAATTTGTATTTCACAATAGCTGCATTACTAGCTGTCTTGAACCACTGATCGCAGAATTCCTGTTGGATGAACACACTGCAATGGATTTCTTCCCAGCCTTTAGCTTTTGATTTTCTTTAAAGTGTATCTTAAAATATGTTAAGTATTTTCCTTTTCTAATGTCTACCTGAGGCAATTCTGTATTGCCAAAAGGTTGTGATGCATCTACAGATCATAGAATCATAGAATGTTAAGGGCCAGAAGGGACCTCGAAAGATCATCTAATCCAACCCCCCTGCCAGAGCAGGATTACCTACACCAGGTTGCACAGCAACGCATCCAGGAGGGTCTTGAACATCTCCAGAGAAGGGGACTCCACAACCCCCCTGGGCAGCCTGTTCCAGTGTCCGTCACCCTCACTGTGAAAAAAATTCTCCTTATGTTTCTGTGAAACTTCCGATGCCTCATCTTCCATCATTACCCCTTGTCCTATCATCAGGCATCACCTAGAAAAGCCTGGCTCCATCCTCCCAGCACTCACCCTTTATAAACATTGATCAAATCACCCCTCAGTCTTCTTTTCTCCAAGCTAAAAAGCCCCAGCTCCCTCAGTCTTTCCTCATAAGAGAGCTCTTCCACTCCCTTAATCATCTTTGTGATCCTGGGCTGGACTCTCTCAAGCAGTTCTATGTCCCTCTTGAACTGGGGGGCCCAGAACTGGACACAATACTCCAGATGCAGC
>JANHFX010012954.1:0-12577 GCA_027560015.1 Chloroceryle amazona | reverse complement strand
CTACTTCACAGTTCCTTACTTAACCATGCAGGTCTCCTGGCTCTCTTTCTCGATTTCCCACCTGCTGGGACGCACTGCTCCTGAGCGTGGAAGAAGAGGTCCTTAAATGTTAACCAACTATCATGAGCCCCTCTGCCCTCTAGTAACCGGTATGCTGGTTCTTTATCAAAATCAAAGAGGTACATCATGTCACCAATGATAAAAATCACTGAGAGTTCTCAGCTTCTGCATAATACCTAATTTGTGCATGTGTAAAAAGCCACAATTAAGCTTCAAAGAACTTAAGCCTGATAAAAATCTTTATACTTCATTAAAATAGTAATGATTTAAAATTTCACTGCATAATCATTAAGTTCCCAGTTAGCTTATGTAGAAATATTTTGTTCTTCTTAACGTCTGTTGACTAAAAAAAAATAATTAAAAAAAAATAAAGAAAAGACAGAAAAACTGTGGGTTGTTTTTTGTGGTTTGTTTTTTTTCTTCACAGGGGAAATTTAAGTAGAAACCAGCAAGTGAAGGTGTATGAGTCGGCTGGCTGTGTCCTGGGCCTGCCTGAACACCAAAACACCACCCACACTGGCCACCTAAGTACATATGCTGAATCCGACAGACTCCTCAAATGAATTTACAGGTTTCAAAATAAAAGTGAAATAGGACCTCTATACTCTGTTTGCATTTTTTAGGGATGAATTAGGTACTTCTTATTCAGGCAACTGGGATACCTCACAAAGGGTGGGTGTGAACTGCAGGACTTGTGTCTACAAAATAACAATATGTTCACAGGAGTATATAGCCATACTATAACTTAAGGCCAAGTAAACAGAAAATATAACCTCAGCATGTGTATGTCAGGCTCATCACAAACAGTTTGTGCTGTGAATCTATCCATGAAAGATTCATTTTCTAAATATGTCATTGCAACCAGTGATTCAGAAGCAGAACTTCCATCTGGCAACAGATGGTCAAGATGCATCTTATTTGTAGGAGTCTTCTTGTAAAAACTAGTCCTCTCTGTAATCTGCATAATCAGATAAGCAGCTTCTTTCTAGTATTACTGACACAACAAAATCATACCAGCACCTTATCTCACAAGAACAATCAACCCTGTATACACCTCTGTCCCTGTTTAAGTATTAAGCATCTTTTGATGTATCAGAGCCACTTCTGCATTTCACTCCTCATTTTGTAGCTGCTAATGTGCATGGTACATATGTTAACACCTATGTAGTCTCCTTAACACACTAGTTGGTGCTCTGATTCTATGTAGCATTCAATCATATGTTGTGATGAGTTTACCAGTAGTTCTTGTTGACTGAGGGGTGCTTGCAGCTTCTTGGTAGTGTTTGCCAAGGGTTTGCAAAGTCATCCCCTCAGAGCAAACCTACTGCATTGTTTCACATGTCTTTAATCTCACTCATGCGCAAGGCGGCGTTGTCTGTGGGAGTAACAGATGGCTGCTAACAAAGTTGGTTTAGCCTATTTCTTCCCTCACTGTTGCTGATGTGTGTTCCCATTGCTGGTTTTCTTCTCTAAAGTTTTTGAGGAGAATATTCCAAAGATCTGCACACCCTAACCAACCTTTCGATATTTACTTTTTGTGAAAATCCTACAGATTCTGTTTCACAATAACTGGAAAAAAAAGAAAAAAGTTACTTCTACCAAAGGAGTTCCTTAGGAGTTGTTCACTTGGCTCTAAGAAAAAGGGCTCAGACATCAGCTTTAGTGGAGAGTTATGAGTCATCAAATAAGAAAATTCAGCTCTCCCATTTTTATGTGACATGGTAAACAAGAAAAGCATGGCAGAGTTAATTCAGTGCTTACTTTGGTCACAGAATCTGAAGCGACTGTTGCCATGGGTACAGAGAATCAAGTTTCTAAAGGAGATTTAAGGACATGACAGAGGATAGATGAAAAGACAGCATGGAAGATTCAAGAATTGTAGATCCCTGGAGAAAATGAGGGTTTGAAACACAGAGGCCCAGAAAAGAAAAGCAGCCATTCATGCCATGAAGACAAGGTAAAAGAGCCAACTGAAAGACCAAGGTGGAGAAATGAAGAAACAGGCAGACACATCAAAGGGGAAAGAAGAGCAGCTAGCTGTGTAAGAAGAGAGGAAGGGGCAATGAAAATAAGCAGAGATTGGATCATGAGGGCAATGAGCTGTGTTACACAGAAGATCATGACAGGTCAGAAAAGGACAAAAATAATGGATAAAGAAATAACAGATGAAGGAAAAGGAATGAAGCACATTTGCAACATGAAAATCAAGATATGTATGGATGATTGGGGATTTTCACTGAAGAGGCAGTGAGCAAGTCAGAGCTGATGTGGAGGAAAAAAGATAAGTGGTGTGGCAGGGTCAAGAATACACATTGTCCTGAACTAGAAAAAGTCATTATGGGAGAAAAGAAGAATCCACTAATCCTTCATGCTGAAAAATTGTCATTGCAAAACTACATCAAGAACAGGATCAAAGAGCTGCCAGCTGGAAAAGACTGGCTTACCTGGTCTTTAATGGAATTCTTCCAGCCCCAAGAGAAGGTAAATACAAAGAAATACAGGATTAAATAAACTGGGAGATGACTCAATGACTAATCTTAGAAGGAAGGTTTTGGATTGCTTGGCCAGGACTTTTTTTGTGAAGTGTGGAGCTTTTGAGGAAGGAACAGTAAAGAGAAACAGAAGATAAAGTTATAAGAAAACGTAAGGTAAGTCAGTGATGTAGATGCAGGAATCTGGCTTTTAAAACAAAAAGTAGTTAAAAAGACAGTAAGCAACACCTGAAATGTGTGTGCATAAAGGAAAAGAACCTCCAGAGGGAAATCATCTTGAAATAGTAGTTGTGATGAGCATCAAAAATTGCTTGCTAGACAGGAAAGGGATATAAACCTAAATATAGTGAGATGTCATTTCACAGTAAAGATGTGACAGACTCTGAAGAAATACTGTGGATGAAACAGAGTCCAGGTGGGTCAAAATCAGTGTATAAAAGCAGTCCTACTGAGTAGTGTCAAAAGTGTGTGATCATCACAGCTGCCTGGTTGGATCTTTGTTGTCAGACCAGTTGCACAAAATGCCCCTGTAAATGTTCTTACCTCAAGGCACTTACTAGAAAATACAGAGTTACCAGCTCTTCAGTGAGCGCTTGGCTCCAGCATAGCTTTCAGCTTGAGAAGCACAGTCTGGCTTTTCTTTCTCTCGCTATTACAGAGTTAAGAAATTAATCATGAAGAAAACAACTATATTGTTTTGGGAAGGTTTGGGGAATGTTAATATTGTTGTGGAAGCTAGAGCTGTGAAAAGGCTCCCAAAAGAGTTTAGACACATTCACTGAGGCTATGATAAGTTTTTAAACATGATGATGCGGAAGAACTTTCAGATTATAAATCACTGACATTTCAGGGGAAATATCATTAAGACATAAACTCTATTTCTTCTACTTTTTCCCTAAGCATTCTATAATGGGCACAAGTCAGAAACAGGAGATGATGGCCCTCTGTTCTAACTCAAGACTGCCTGCGCTTTGAGTTTGAGATTGAAACGTGCTTTGTAATGGTACAAGCGGGAATAAGAACTTTTACAACTCTGTTACTGATTGCCTGATTTCTTTATCCTGTGAATCGTGGACAGGGACACAGTGATCCATTAGCCTTCATTCCATAACCCTTTTGCAGACAAAGAGTCAGACTGCTTAATTTGATACTGGTGAAAAAACCCTTCAACTCCATACTCTTACAAAAGAGAAGACTCGATAATTAGAAAGCTCTCTGGCAGTTACAGTCTCACTCATGGCTACTTCCAGGACTTTACTGCGGGAAGTGACAGTGTAATCTGACGGGGCATCCTGGGATATACATGTAATTCATAAGGGATTAAAAACAAAGTTCATGTGATCTGGAAAAAAAGTAATGCTAATCTTTTCTTTAGACTGGATGTATTTCTTTTTCCATAAAAGACATGCTGAGAAAAGCATCTTTCTAACAATTACCAATTAATTTTTTATTTCACCAACAGTGTGCTACTTTGTTTATGGGAAGATTGATGCACAATCTTTTCCTACAGGAAACTTAGACTGTACATATGAAGAGTAAGGCTCTCGTGCTATCAAAAATAGTTTATTTTGCTTACCATTACTGCCAAATAATCTAAGACAGATCAAAAGAAAGTTAAAGCATTGCTACTAGAACATCTTCATGTTTTTAAAACACCTCCCTTTTTCTAAGAACTGTTTTTCCTTCACAATTGGACTCTCAAGCACATAGGTCAAACATGTTTCAACTGCTTCAGACCTGTTAGACAGGATCTTGAAAACATCTTACGTACTGTGCAAGTTTCTTTGTGATAATGAATGTTACAGTGCCACGTAGCTCTGCTGAAGTATGAAAAAGTTGCATAACTAGTAATATCCATTAAAGTTTCAATAATACTCCAAATGTATTAGCTGCTGTCCAGGCAAACAGGGAAAGATAGTCACTGCTGCAAGCGGCTTATAATTTAAAATCAGTACCAAAGAATAATGAAAAAACAAAGTTATAGGCTCAGATTATCATAGTGTTCACACTTACAAGGAAAAATATTTAGCTGAATTATTTTTAAGTATTTAATTTAGCTAACAAAGACTACTGGGACAATGGCAGTACTTGAAAATGTGCAATGACCTATATTCATGTGAATGAAACACTGAAAGCTTTAGTATACTCTGGAAGAACAACTGTGTGGGCAAAGAGGGATGCAACCTAAAATGACTTCTGTGCAGTTAAGCACACGGTTCATAATGTAGCAGACACTCTCTTGAAAACTGACCTTTTAAAGTTTTTGGCTATGGATATAACTGTGATCCATCTTCAGTTTAGCTACAGCTATGATTTGTATTTCTATTAGGCTTCTGGCTAACTTCCCTGAAAGAAATGCTTAAGTGGTAAACACCACATAGTAAAGAAGGGTGCAAATGCATTCCACTGTCTCAGACACTCACACATTTTTTTACAGGTATTTCGTTTAAGTAACATTAACATAGTGTCTACACCTGAGCCCCAGATGCTGTTGTAATGAAAGCAGTACAAGAGATCGATGGAAAGGCAGATTAACATCTTGCTGAATAGCTTAAGAGAATGTATTGTGAATAGACTTTTTTCAAGGTCGTCAGAAGCAGTAATAATAGAACAGGTGATGACTACCTGATACTGAAATCTGACACTGGCATTTGAAGGATAACTTGAATTGCGATATTTGAAAGATTCTGTAAGAGAGTTTAGTGGTTCTTGGTAAGCATTTAGCTCTGCTATTCAGAGTTCTTTCCTAGCTCAAAAAACCCAAAATGAAACAAAACAAGCAAACAAACAAACAAACAAAGTTTAGAAAAAAAAAAAAGAGAGACAGAAAGGACTAACCATCCTTCCACTTTTGGTCTTCATGTACAGAAAACCAGATCTCGATATCCTGTTATTTCCTGAACCGTTTTTGTGCCTTTACTTTGGGGATATCACTTTGTACGCTTCAGTGCATAGTTTCAAATACTTGGCAATACAATTTGAGATATAATTTATAACTTTAAAACATTGGCTTTTGAAGCTGTTCACACTAGTGTCATCCAGACTTACTAGTCTGTGCAGTGCTAGCTTAAATTGTCCTGAAAATTGCTTGTTATTTTCATATATAATGAATTTTAAAGTGTGTTTGCAAGATAACAGAAGGAGGAATTGACTCTTGCTAGACTTTCTTGCTCTACCTGTATATCTGCTTTTGTCAATTCACAGAAGGTAGATATTCTCATCCTCTTGAACTTCTATCTGTGACTTTTATTCAATCAAGCTCTTAGTTTTTACAGAGCTCTAATTTATTGTTGTCAACACGGACTCTAATATATCAGATTCTTTTGCTCTTCACCATTGCAAAGCTTCAAAGTTTCCTGCTATCTCCCCAAAAGCACTGAGTCACATTCTGAGTCTCAGCTTTCATCCTCAAACTGTTAAAACACATTGGTCAAAACTGTGAAAATCTGCTCTGAGTCTGGGGATAAAGAGAGGGACACAATGGACTTTTCTACTATCTACAGATTTTCTCTGAAGTGACTAGAACTTCTCTCCAGTCAAGTTGAAGGCTATGAATGATCTACCACAGGAATGTTCATCCATCACCAGCCTCACTACCTCCTGCTCCAAGTTTAGTAGGAGGACTGCCAGCTCCAGGATAAATCTAGGGCATCACGAGCCTGCGTAGGCTCTCTGCTTCCCTTGTACAATGCCTATCTTACTCAATTCGCGCCTGAAGGAAAGAATGAGGTAGAATGAACTGATGTCATAGGTTCTGAAAAAAATAAATACATGGCTCACTAATCTCCTGAGAGGCCTTTGGACTCTGGTGATGAAATCAATACAGAAGACAAAAAAAAACCCACAGATGAGAACTAAGCAGGTAGAAGCCATATTAATTTGTACGGGATATTCTTGAGATTTGAAACAATGTCAGTCAGGCTACTGTCTCTCTTCAAACATCTTTAAAAAGCATTCCAAAAAGTATAATACAAAATCATTATATTTGCTGTCATATAATTTAAAAATCCACAGACATCTTGTCAGTGAGCTCAGGCTTAAAATATTAATACTACAGAGTAACTAGATAAATGGATAGCAAATAAAAATCCACTAAATCTGGGATGGTTTTTTATAAACAGTATAGGTACACATTTAAGAAAAAATGTAAAGTGGTGAGGCGATGTAACAGAATTGATTAAGCCATTCCTCTTTGCCTGCAGAACCCTGTCACAAAGCCTGACTTCACTTCCAATGTGTGAGCACTCTTAACCTCGTTTGTACTGAAAAGTTTCCTGCATCTCATTCTTACTGCACAATAGGACCATTAGGCTAGACAGAGAGCTGGGCTGCTTGAACACAGCACTCACTGCCATGTAACAACTCACAGGACTAAAAAACATAGAGGCAATGACATTAAAATCTATTTTTGTGGTAATAAGTACTGTTAACACCACCGGTCCATCAGGTTGAGTATGTCTCTGGGTGACCCTGCTCTGGCTGCTGCACTACCTCCCCACCAGTCATCCCCTACCAAGAAGGCTCACCATTTTTATTTATATAATTACTTTCTTCAAATTATCCCTAGGTACATATAATAAGTTTTTTTAAGTATTTCTAATGTACACAAAGGAAACCTCAGAGTAGACAGGCATTAGAAATCCAGTAGGAAGCAGGTTATAGTCGTAAAGGACTGATTTGTGCTTTATTTTTAAGAATGGTGTACAGAAACATCCAGGAAAGAAAGGACCAGCGATGACACGTTAGGAAATATCTCTACTAGAAAAAAATGTTACCTTGTCACTACTAGAAAACAAAGTACATTGTCAAGGTTGTTCCTTCCCCACATGTTATACCATGGTATTGCAGAAATTTTTTTGTGAGGAATACAATTTCTGTAAAATTTTACAGTGATACTTTTCAAGCAGGCATTACTGCAAGGATCAACGCTTCTTTTAGTACGCCCTGTACCTGTATTTCACATGCACTTTGCACCCCTCAGCTTCATTACTGAAAACCTTTTCCCAGGAAACTAAGGATAAGGGATGTGTGTGGCTCAAGAAAGAATTCACAATCTCAAGATCTTTCTGCTATAGCTACATAAGTGTGCATTTCAAGGAGAAGCTAGTACCCATGCCTTTTGTACTTTCATCCATTACAGTTATCGATACCTGCATGTCTCAATGTTCCCAGGTACCTTTTGTCCCCTTCTGTACTTAGACCATGACAAAGATACCTCTGTTTCTCAGATGTCTCAGGCTGTGGGTATACAAAGTGTTATGTTCTGCCATCACCTAGGCCAAAGGCCACATGCTACTTTTCCATCAAGAGCACAGCCATTGCAGTGATGTGTCACAGCTAACAGGTTGCTCAGAGACCCATCTCAAACCAAGCTACGTGTCTTTTCCTACTTTGGTCCCATCCTACAGGAAGAACATCCCAAGCTTGATTATGGTGTCTGAATCTGGTACAAAATCAGCACAGCTTTTTGAGTGGTGCAGGAGGATAAACGTGGGTAAACAGTAGGCAGACAGGCATTTTGTGTGACGAGAATGGTACCGTACGTGTATGCAGCTTTGAGAAAAATTGAAGTGACATGTGATACATGTAGCTAGTGGAATTCCCTCCTTGTAAGACCTGTTAGCCTGGTTTATAATGAAAATTTTATTAATAAATGTTAGGAAAGTAGTTGTTTTAACTTTCATCCAAGAAACAACTAAAATCCTCACCTGCTGTTGTAATCTGGGAAGTGTTAGATTCTGTTCACCCTAGACTATGGTTATGGTACATCTGGCATTGGATGTACAACTCATTTCTAATGAAAGAATTATGCTCTGTCTTGACCAGGAAGAATATGTCTGTTTGGCCTATTTTTAGTCACTTTATTAATCATTATCTCAGTTTGAAAAAATTACTTCAGTAACCAGTTTAAACTCTTCATCTTTAAACTACCTTATTAGGTCCCATCCCGTGCGTCTAGCTGTGAATGAGGACGACACGAGCTAGAAGGGCCTTACAGCCACCTAGTGCTACAGCAACACAAACCGGGGATCTCTGCAGAAACACACTGGTCACTGGTGCGTTTAAAGGAAATACTCTTTCTTTTCTATTTCCAGAGAAAAAGTTTTTTTGTGCAAGGGGATTTTCGGTGACTGGAGAATGAAATAAGCTTTATTTTTTTGTTTTAATAAATATTACTGAACATCTATTTAATATTTTGCATCTTCATAAAAAAAATGTAAACTTCTGTACCAAATCCTTCTACTTTGGGGATGTAGCCAACTGCCTTCTGTGGAATATTTTGTGTAAAGGAGGCAAGTTTTGTGTGGACCAACAATTGCAACACTTCTATTCTAGCTGTCTGTAGCAATTTAGGAACATTAGAAGCACTATACAGGAAAAGATGGAAGATCCATTTAACTTTAGATCTTCACTGAACGACCACTATTGCTCCAGAAGACATTAAAGTCCAGTAACATCCTGTTTGCTAGAAGGATGAACTTCTTCCCATTCTGAGTAGATGATCATTTTATGACCCAAAGCTTGAATGGTCTTGGTGCTGCAGTGCATGCACATGTATGTTAAGTTCCATATGGAGGAGCACCATATCCCTCATAAACTGAACAGCTCTGCTGCCGAAAATATCTTCTGCCAACATCCGCAAATCATTTGTGAATTTGGAATTGTATATTAAAAGAAAAAAAAAGTGCAAATACAGAATATTTTATTTTTAAATTGCCTTTTAGTACACTTTATTCCCCACTCATTAAACCCTTGACATCAGCAAAAACATTACTGTTTACATCCTGCAAGCCTGGCACAGATTCATCCTGTTAGATGAACGCCCCTAGAAATCAGATTCCATTTTTCCAGGGAAGTTATATCTAGTTTTGCTACAGCTGTGTGATGCTGTCTCCTTATTTACATACCAATCCATCCCTCGTAGCATACAAAAAGGATTTTGTAAGCCATACAAATACACATGTACCAGATTTCAAAAAAGGTGAGGTTTGTTTTGTGTCCTACACTCTAAAGATTTCTGAAGACACAGCAAGGTTGCACACCAGCCTATGCTCAGTAGAGCAGTCCTTAACTATAATTAGTCTACCTAAATACTAATCAGCATTTCATCTATGTGAGTTCTTATAATACATTCAATTCCCTGATGCATTAAAGAGCTTTTTTCTGCATATTTCAATCTCTTTGGTTCATTTCTTTCAGAAGAGAGATAATGAAAAATATTTAAAAGTATTACTGTCCTTCTTAGCAATATTAGTTACTCTTTATGCCCATTAAAGCAACATTAATAGAGTCAGGTGCAAAATAACAAGTTGTTAGGAAGTTTCCAGATGCATTAGGAAACTATGTAAACAAACTATCTTTCATGCTTTTATTGAAATTAAATGTTCCTGTTTAAAAAATAATAATATATATATATAGTGCCAAAACTATTTTTAAAAGGCAGTTAACAGAAGAGGCGGAGAAGGGCAGTGCCACGGCAGCTGGCAGCAGTCGTGTGCCCACAGGGGGACTCTGAGCAGTAGGAAGCTGCTCGCGGTGGCCTCTGCCTACAGCTGCCGCAGGGAGCAAGGGAAATAGCAGGGCACAAATGAAAAGCTCTAATAGCATGTGACTGCTTCTAGATTACATGGACTGACTGGAAAGAAAAAATAAATAAATAAAGGCACCCAAACGTTTAGGGTGTTGTTTTTTTTACTGTGCAAGTTTGATGCATATTCACTTCTGCATTTAAAAATGCACTGTGTTGATGCAGTGGAAAATCCCAGCAGGGACTGCCAGTGCCAGCTGAAACAGGATTATGCACACATGACTGACAGTCCCTCATAGCTAAGGAAGAAGCAATGAAAATCACTGCTGATTGATTTTTACAGCTCAATTATGCTCAGCAACCAAGATATTCCTATCTCCTGTAAGAGAATTCCTGTCTGGACGTTCAGACACCAGGGCTAGAAGCAGACGTGGCCCTTGGCATCACCCTTGCTGTGTCCCAGACGGTGCTGCCACTGCCCACGCTCAACCCCTACAGCCCCAGCACTCTTTCCTCACCCTCAGAGCCCTACCCAAACTGCAGGTCTGGGTCACTGCCCCCTGTCTCTGTGTCCTGCCCACTCACCCTGCACATGGATCCACAGACCAACAGTTGTGAAGCTGGATAAAAATATAAATAACACATTCTTGCACTATGACAAGAAATTAATGGCAAAGGAGCAGAGCCTGAACCGACAAAAACCGCGCAGCTAAGCACAGAGAGGAGTCCCCAGAGCCAAGCGCTCGGCAGAGGGCAACAGCCCTGCGTGCAGGCAGCTGCTCGCTGCCGTCTGTGCCCAGGCTGCCGTGGACAGCCCACACTGCAGGAGGGACATCGCACAGCTCTGCCACCACAGGAAAAGTAAACCTCTGTCTTGAAATTTGCGTTAAGATATTTGTTGACTTGAAAGGAGAAGAAAGAGACTTCAAGTTTTCTGTTCATATAATTGTCTGTGGCTCATGATTTTTTTCTAGAAAAAAAAGATAAATCTATGATGTTGCTGCACTGAGGAGCTGCAGGGACTGAAATAAAATGTCTCGTGTCCTTTTAGTTTCTGTGAAACATCCACAACACAGTAAAAAAAAATCAGACAGCAGAGCAGGAAGCACGCCTGGGTTCACGTGCCCGTGCTCTCCGCGTCAGTGACATACCGCAACTTGTTCTGCTCGAGTGAGCAGAATGAAATACTCGCTCGCTCATTAAAAATGTTCTTAAAAACCATGCCTGGATATCAGTCTCTGCTCCCATTTTCTCCTTTACTGAGTGCTCTCTAGGCTATGCAAAAAACCCATTGAAGGATTCAAATACCGACAAAACTGAGCTTTAGTACAAAAAAGCAGTACTACCTGTCCAGGTGTTGATAACACCACCACAAAACCCCAAATATTTCAAACAGTTGTGTAATAGAGCCTAACATGAAATACAGAAGCAAATCAACTGGCCTGATTTTGAGTTAATGCTGGGTTTACTCCCTTCAGTATAGTTACTCCTCAAGTGTGCCACTGCAAGTAGATCAGCTCTTATTCAAAATTAAACGCTCTTCACAAGAACATTCAGAGTCCATACCCCACCCTTTATATAGTGCTTTGCAACATACGTTGTCGACAGGGTAATACAAACAATTATTACTTTTTTATTGCAGTCATATTTAGATGTTAACAAAAAGAGCAAGGTTTCTTAGTGCTTAGCACTATATTTACTCACTAGTATATCCATTAATTATTTTTGTGGTCCTTAATTGTACAGTAGAGGACAAATGTACAGAAGTACATGCTTCCCCTTCCCCCATACACTAATACTTGTACTCATGGGTCTCTAATGAGCAGACTAATTGTGAGTGCACAAACACACACACATATGGATTGATACACGTGAAAGGGGGCCAAGAGGTGTGCTTAGCTGAAAGAACGTGCTTACAGATACCCAGTGCAGTATAGATGGCCATGGGCAGCCTGGGTATACAGCTTTTGAGCTACATACACTGTTGAGCTACAGATGCACACAGACATTATCTGAACTGAAAGCTGTCTGTAGGTATAACCATAAAGACGACTCCAAGGATTCTGATGATATATTGATCCCCCATGACAAAATCTCATTGAATCTAACATATACCAAGACGTTTTGGACTACTATAGGACAGCAATGATATTCCTGCTGAACTTCATATACTTGCTTTTCAATTCTGTAAGATCTTTATCCCATTTCTCTCTTATGATGGTCCACTTGATAAATAAATATTTTCAGCTTTATCCAAATTTGGGGAATTTTGCATATGGAATCTCATACTATCAATAAAAGTTTTGTTCTTCAGTATTTACTGAAGAAACAAAAACAACCAAAACCAAAACCAAAACCACACAAAACAAAACAACACAACCATCTGTCATGGTTTAGGGTCAGGGCAGCCCCTAAAACCCAACAGACGCTCTCTATTAACCCCCCTCCCTCCCCAAAGGGGAAGAGAAAAGGAATAAGGGAGAGAGACAGTGATTAG
>JANHFX010012953.1:13450-23546 GCA_027560015.1 Chloroceryle amazona | reverse complement strand
GTGAAATTTAAGCTTGACTGTCAGAAGTGTGATTTTTAATTGATTTGTCTCTAGCTCTGTGACAGCATGAGGGATGGCCTTGTCTGTGAGGAGGAGATCGCCCTGCTGGGAAATACAGCCAAAAGCAGCGCTTCTCCCCTCCCCCGACTCAAAAGAAAAAAAAATCAATTAATATATATTTAAAAAAAAAAAAACCCACCAGCCCTCACGCTGTTAAGCGTTGTCTCGGGTTTTTTGGTGCGTTTTCCTCTCGTTTCTTCAGGGACGCTGCATATGATTCTGTATATAACTTCCTAGATAATAACCCCCCTTTTGTGGGATTTCTTTTTCCTTTTTTTAAATATTTTAAGCGTTTCTGTAGGACAATAGGAACTTAAAAACCTTCCCATGTGCCTACGTGCCTCCCATTAATTCTTCAGACCATTTTGCCCTTCATATTGTGAATATTGTGATGTATTCCCTTTTATAATTCCAGTCCTTCGAATATTCGGTTATTTTTTTTTCTCTCAACTTGCTATTTTGGAGTCAGTGTTTTCCTGGTTTTGTGGTAATTACATCAGAATAAACTGCAAATTTGTTGGGAGTGTTTAAAGGCATACAGAAAATCATAACCATAAACAAAGGTCGGCTTTCTTGGTGGAACCAGCAAATGTCTGGGTCCTGCTGTCCAAGCAAGATCAAGTTAACATACCAAAACCATAAAAAGTTTATTTCCAGACAGCGTTAAATCAGGCAGCTTTGCCATTTTCTGTGCCCCTGACTTAGTCTGGTACTTTCCAGGTGGTGCTTGCACACCCTTTTTTGTTGTTTTTTTTCTCCTGCTTCATTATTTGGTGATTAATTTTTGGACGCTGTTGCCAGGTAGGAGATAAAAGGAAGCCGAATTACTAAATTTAATCATGCACAGCAGACTTTGTGCAGATCGCTTCATGCTGTTAAAGAGCCATCCCTATTTCATTTTAACTAGGAGTCACAGTGGAAAGCTAGATTGCCATTACAGGTCTAGGAGGCAGGCCTTGAAATGGCAGCAGTTGCAACTGTGTCAGTGTTCAGAGGCAGGATTATAAATTAAAAGTTGACCTCTGCTTCCCTTTAAGGTGAATCTGGCAGTCTTGCCTAGGTGAGATTTGTCCCTTCATCCAGCAGTTCATTCAAATGAACCAGAGACCCTTGCCTCTGGGCCACCATGTCCTTAACTGCTGTAACAAGTGTGTAAATCCTTTCCTTTCTAGAAGAGAAGCCTATATAACATGTGATGTGTGCAGGTGGAATAGCATATTGTTTTATTTTCCCCTTCTAGATGATGACAATTCAGAAGAAGGCCTTCACACCATCCAGTCGGGAAGGCACGAATATGCATTCAGCTTTGAGCTTCCACAGACGTAAGTGCCCACATGCGGTCCCTGGGCTCTGTTGCCCACCCCCCTGAGAAAACTCCTGCTGTGGGTGGAGGGGAAACCTTTTCAATGGTGGTAGGAATTGTGCTCTGGCGTACAGGGGAGGACATAATCTCATTAAACTGAAGAGGTTGCTTTTAAACTCACAAACACTATTTTTTTAATTTCTACAAAACAGTAGCTCACTGCTGCCCAGTTGTTCACTTGCTCATGAGCGAGTCCTACTCACTTACTAGGTCTTTCCATGCTATACCCCTTCCTAAAAGGAGGGAAAGGAATTAGAACTGTCAGTAGAGTACTGCAGAGTGGCTGAGACCTCCTAACTCAACAGTTTACTGGAGGTGTGCAGGCCAGCAGAACTCAAGAACACAGTTGAATTGTTAGTGCTCAGTCTGGAACAGATTAGCAAGCTTTAACTACACTCAAACAAAAGAGGAGGAGGCTGCTCTCCTTCAGAGAGGGTGTCTGCGCTAGGCTGGTCTTCATGCAAAAGCCTGGATTGGAAATACCCAGAAAAGATAGGTGGATGAAGCAAGAAAACTCACTGGTCTCATTTGTCTCAGCAAAGGTGAACCAGAAGTATTAACATAAAGGTTGTTTCCATGCCCCTCAATTCTGACATGTGCAATGTAGACATTGTGAATGGAAGATTTGTACCAAGAGCAGTTCCTGGCATGGAAATGAGCTAAAAATTGCAAGATGCAATAAAATTAAATGCACAGGAACAGAGAGAATCGGGGCATGGAGGGAATAAGGAGCCTTTTGCTGCAAAAAACAAGCAGTGAAGTCATTAAGGTCGAAAACTTGATTCCTAATATTAAAGCTGATAAACCATCTTGTTTATTTGAGGTGCTGGTTTTAGCAGAACCTGCAGGTGGTAAACACTTTCACAGGTTGGTTTCAAAGTGAACAGTACGAGACTTCACAATAGATCCTACTGGAACAGTGGAGAAGACCTATATATACATGGAGATTTTTGAAGATAATTTAGCATTCGTTGAAAATCTCAACCACAAAAAGAAATAACGCTAATGCTGATCTTCCCTTGAGTTGGAAGGGGCATTTAAATACATAAAACCCAAAACTCCTCACAGGAGCATGAAGTGCTTAGCTTGAAGTGAAGCCAGACAGCTGACAAAATTTCACAAGTATTGGTCAAAGCACAGCTTCTTTTGAAGCGGCCTGAAGGAGTAACTGTGAAACCAGCTGTTACTAATACTGGAAAAAAACAAAGGCTGGTGTTAAAAACATGAATTCTGACACTGCCGACTTATCTGTTGCCGTGTCTATAGAGTACTTCCAAAATTTGCTTAAGTACAGAGAAACATTGGAAAGAGACAGCTGCTGGCCAAACCGATTCTTGCCCTAAAGAATATGGGGCAGGATGAAACATTGAAAACTGATCAGAAAAATCCTTGCATTTGGATTCCTAGGAAAAAATACTTTGGATATGGATATAGAAGAGTCAAACCTGTAACTGAAAGTCATCCTAGTAAACCACTAGCACGGCTAGTAGTATTCCCTGTGGAAGATACAAAAGCTTTGCAAACAGCCTGTTTCATTTATATATGACAATGTATTCAAAATGATGTAATAAAAAAATTACATCCTTAACAATAAGGAAAAAAGTTACTGCTAATTGGAGAACTGCAGTATAAAGATCACTTGTCTTCCATTTCATGACATTAAAGAGGGGTGGGGGGGTGGGAAACAAAGTGAATATGAAAGGTTTGGAGATTCTTTTCACATCATTTTTCTTCCAGCTCCCCAAAAAGACTACTTTAATCTGTCAAAAGTTCAGAGCTGAATAGGCTTGATTTTATATATATGCTTATTTAGGTACATCCATGTACAATCTAAAAATGCTTTAAGATGGACTTAACAGCCTAGAGGAAAATTAGAAGGTACTCAAAATAGCCCCTCTCTTCAGAACTCTGAATTGAAATACTTACTCTGCTTAAGGCGAAACAAATGATAGAAGTGCTGAGTTACAGCTAAAATTAACTGGACACCCAGATACCAGCCACATAAACAACGGACAGTGACTTACAGAACAATAATACCCGAAACAATAATAGGTTGATACGAATGCTAATTTTAAGTTGGTAGCCTTAATTAGGCTTTAAAAGGGCATGCTCTTCTCTAGACTTGAAAGTGGCCTCTTGAGTTTAAAAGAAATGTGTACTCCTGGCATTTTGCTAGTACAATTCTTCAATTGATTCTTAAAATCTATGCAAAACTCTAGTAGGATGAATTGGAGATGATTTTTTCTCCCATCTTTAATCTTGACTTTTTTTTTCCCTGAGGTACGGAAACTTTGCAAATAAGTTACGCTGCATTAAATACTACAGTGCATCAAAAATGCAATTCTGCATACTAATCCCTGATCTGATCGATTGTATCATTATTAGAAAGAAGGACTTTACTCAGTTTTGACCTTTGTGTCCTGCACAGACCACTTGCTACCTCATTCGAAGGCAGACATGGCAGTGTGCGCTATTGGGTGAAAGCCGAATTGCATAGGCCTTGGTTTCTACCAGTAAAATTAAAGAAGGAATTTACAGTCTTTGAACATATAGATATCAACACTCCTTCATTACTGGTAAGAATTGACAGAATTACTCATTCTTTATTTCTGGCATAAAAATAATGAACTATAATAACTGAAACAATATCCACATCTAATTTTACCTAGTATTTATTTGCTAGTTTAATTGCAGCTGATCTTCTTAAGTCTTATATCAGTTCAGCAACTCTGTAACTACTGGTATTTTGAAAGCTATGTTTTCCTGTGCTTAGAGTTGCTTCACTTTTAAGATACATAAAATGACTTTGTCAATTTAAATCGATAAGACTATAAATTGTAAAATGTCACTAAGAAGGAAAATTTTGAGAACTGTTCCTCTTAGATTTTGAGTAACAAATAATCTGTGTGAGGAACAGCAAAACTTTGAATGCGTTTTATAGAGACTGCTAACTTAAACATGCAAAGTAAAAGATATGTACTGGAGTGCATAATGGATAATTTCCATATGGATAGTTTTCTACCACTGGGGAGAAATTATCACAATTCTCTATAATCTTTTTTTCTGAAATGGCATTTCATTAATTTCAGTATCACAACTGCTTTCAGTGAGAATTTGATTTCAATCTGGCCTAAAATTACCTCTGTTTTTTTCTTCTCTTCCACAAATTCTGATCTATGGAGGGGGAAAAAAAAAAAATCCTCAAAGTCCATTGAAATAGGTTTCTTGTGTGTATGGGTGAAAAATCTGACCTGCAAAGGGACATTGGCCTTACACAAATTCCATTAAAATCAAAGGACTTCCATTTGAATTTAATGGTCTTTGGATCAAGTCCTAAATCCTGCTATCGTGTAAAATAACAAAGTCTGTTTAATAGAGATGAAACAGGATCATTCTGAAATGGAGGAAATAGCAGGAGTCAAGGTTACAGTACTGTAGCTTAGTTATTGTTTCTGAAATGTGGTGTACTGGAAGGATGTTCTACTTTACTGATAAAAGCTCTGCCCACAATATGTTGGGATATGTGGGCTATAAAGCCTTTCCTGAAGTTAAACAGTATTTGTGTATAAAAACTATAGTAATAATGAGTAATGTAATTAGATTTAACCTTAACACCTGCATTTAACTTGATTTGAGTTTTTCCTCTAAAACTAGCTGTGTTTGTCAAAATATGAAATAAATGTGATGAAAATCACTTTTGTTGATGAAAACAGGTGAAGAGATTGATGGAACTCTTAATTAAGCGTATGATATTGTTCTTTTCTTACAGTCACCCCAAGCAGGCACAAAAGAAAAGACTCTGTGTTGTTGGTTTTGTACCTCAGGCCCAATATCCTTAAGTGCCAAAATTGAAAGGAAGGGCTACACCCCAGGTACGTAACAGAAGTAATTATAGGAAATGTTTTTCCTTCCCTTCTAAAATGACAGTTTGTACTTAGTGCTTTTATGTAAACAAAACATTTAAACTATTCTTGCCACCTCAGCCTGCATTTGGTAGTTTTCTCAGTCTTAACTACGACTGCTTTTATTAACTATTAATGCTGGCTGTGTCTCCAGATGGTTGAGGGACATCTGCTGCTATTAGACCTGTGCATTTTCCTTTTAGATTAGCTCATAGTGATCCTTCTCCTGTAAGCATCGGTGGGTTGGTTGCTTTTTTTCCAAGGTGGAGCATTCCTAGGAGCATGCAGTGCATTATAACTGTATACAGAATGTGGCAGTTTGCTTAAGATGCCTTGTACACACAAAGAGAACATGAAATCCTGTTTTGTTTCAGGTGAATCAATTCAGATCTTTGCTGAGATTGAGAACTGCTCTTCCCGTGTGGTGGTGCCAAAGGCAGCCATTTACCAAACACAGGCATTTTATGCCAAAGGGAAAATGAAGGAAGTCAAACAGCTTGTTGCCAACCTGCGTGGGGATTCATTGTCATCTGGCAAAACAGAAACCTGGAATGGCAAACAGTTGAAAATTCCACCTGTTTCTCCTTCAATCCTTGACTGTAGTATAATCCGCGTGGAGTATTCACTGATGGTATGTTGGGTGGTCTGTTTCACTTGAGCATGGATGAAACTTGAGTTTCCATCGTTCCTTGCCCCTGCTGACAAAGCAACTGTGCTAAGTAGTTAGTTAAAAAATACTTATGCTGGTAGTATTGTCCTGACAGGAGTTCTGTAAATTCTGTTTAAAATCATGTATGTTCTTGAAGCAGCTCTGGTGTGCCAGCTGAGCAAACTTGTTATGAGTAGGTGACACTTTCATGTGAGATCTCATGTTAAGAATCCTGAGCTGCTTTCAGCTCAGGGAGCTTTTTATCTCCTTAGGGGCATTGGCCCTAAAACAGAGAAAGAACTTCAGCTACTGCTGGAAAATTCCATGGACAGATAACTCAGACTAATAATTACAAAATACTCGTAGAAACCTGCATTGTAATTGTGCACCTCTTTTGTTGTTGTCGTCATTCTTCAGGTATACGTTGATATTCCAGGCGCCATGGATTTATTCCTTAACTTACCACTGGTCATTGGTACCATTCCTCTACACCCGTTTGGTAGCAGAACATCAAGTGTGAGCAGCCAGTGTAGCATGAACATGAATTGGCTTGGTCTGACACTGCCTGAAAGACCAGAAGGTAACTTGACAATACAAACCCTAACTAATTTTCTAGGCTTTTCATTTTTCTCTCTGCTTTATTCATCGCTGTTGTGCAGAGAGAGACACAAATTGCATCTTTCCTAATAAAGCCCACAGGAAGTCCCTTGTGGATATTTTCTTGCCACCTGCTTGTCCTCTGTAGAATAACAGAGTGAAATCCAGCTGCTTGGAAGCTGGCACAAGTGAAAGTTGAGGGTGCCGTGGAACCTGTGCAGAAGGAATTCTGCCTCCAGTATCCCAACTGCATCCTTGGTTGTAATGTGTTGTAACCTGTCATAAGAGCAGTTTATGTTGTCCTTTACTAGCCCTAGCAGCCAAGGTATTGTCAGGAGATAGCATTGTTAGTTTCAGTGGGAAATCTCTTGGCAAAGGAGAAACAGTATCTCCATATTTTTCCACATACCTAAAACATCTTTTTAGGTACATTTGTGGAGTCCAGAGGAATGCAATTTTCTGTCATTCCTGCATGTACAGAAATCCAGTGTTCTGGGTATGTGACAACTAAGACAATAAGTAGTGGTCAGCTTGCTCTTGGATTTGAGCATAGCCTTAAAGTGAAAGCACCTACCCTTCCTTTTATGTCCAACACTGCTTTAAAAAAGTCACTGAAGTCACTTACCTGCCTGCTGGTGTGTTTTACAAAGATAAAAGTTTAATATTCACCATGTTATATATTTTGACGTGCATAAGAACTTGCTGTTTGAACTGTGTGTGCCTTTTCCCTGCAGCACCTCCTAGCTATGCAGAAGTGGTCACGGAGGAACAAAGACAGTCCAGCCTTGCACCCATAGGTGCTTGTGAGGACTTCGAGCGAGCACTTCCAGGACCATTGTTTGCATACATCCAGGAGTTCCGTTTTCTGCCTCCACCCCTTTATTCAGAAGTAGGTACCTCTGATAAAATGATGGTTTATTTTTTTCTGAATTCTGTCTTGAGGAGTAACTGTGGAATAAATGCATGATTCTGTTTCTCTTTCCTTAATAAAAAAATAAGGAGAAATCATTCAAATGATGAAACTGGGGATAAGGCAACTTCATACTAGCAAAGTGCAGGTGGATTGATTGAATCAAGAGTTTTCAGGATTCTTCACAGTTCAGTGCTCTGTAGAAATTCCCAAACTGTTGTGAACCATCTTGGCAATGGTGTTGAAACTTTGCATTATGTGTGTAATCCGTGGCGTTGGTTAACACCAACAATTTAACCCTACAGATGCACATCATGCTAATGTTTTTCAGCTCTGCTTCTTTATAAAACTAGTCCATGCATTCTTAGTTCTGTGCACATAATGCTTTCAGAAGTTTTTGTACTGAGAAGTTACAAAGATGTTCTTTCTGACTTAAAACTGTGTTCACAGAGACATCCAACATTTCTGGATGCATTTTTAGTCCTGTGAAAGCCGCTCAGTAACTTTGACAACTTAAAAGCCTTCCATCTTCATTTTCCAGGAAAAAGCAGTGGTACAGCACAAAAGTAAAACATCCTTAGGCTAAGTCTTGCCTGAATTTGCCCACTACTAATTTTTCTTTTTCCTCCTTCCCTTGAAACACTAATCTGCTATTGAGTGGGCAGAGAGGGGCAGTGTGTGTTTTGTTTGCTGAAGACTTCTCTGAGGACTCTTCTGTAGTTTAAGCCTAGGCTACAACCCAAGTCCTTTTCATTTTGGGTGCTTAAAAGACTTAGAAGACCTTTTTGTCCTAAAAAAAAAGTTGTATAAAATTAGCTGATGAGAATGTTTGCTAAACTATGTAGTGTCAACTTGAGCTGTTCTTACTGCTCAGTTTGCAAGACCTCTTAAGTTAGCAGGTGGCTCCCCTTCTTCCTTTTATAGAAAGGTAGAGGGGTTAAAGAATGGGACATGTGAACTGAGATATTTTATGGAGTGTTCGAGGATTAGTTAGTTGGAAATTAAAAGTAGACTGACTTTTTACTGATAACTTTGTATCTTTTGAATGAAAACATCTTCTGAAATCTATTAATTCCTTTCTAAATTACATTTTTAGTGGTGAGTCAAGTCTCTCTAGTGTACAGTAAATTTCAAAGACTTCTGTGCTAAAGTGGATTTTTTCAAGTTTATATTTCTTTTGTGCTTATCCTTACATTGCCAGCAGCTAGTTTAGAATTTTCCACTGTTTTTCCACTATTTTGTTAGTAATTTTTCGTTCATTTGTCTAATTGACTAGAGGTTCTTCAGTCACTGGAATAACCTTTGCATTGGGAATGCCATTTGTCGGTATGATTGTCTTCAACTTGAAAGTGTTGATGGTCTTTTGGTGTCTTTTTTTGTTTCTAGCAGCTGACTTGGGTGTTTGTTTTTTGTTCTGTTGACCAGATTGATCCAAACCCAGACCAGCCCACAGATGATAGACCATCTTGCCCATCTCGCTGAAGGAATTGGCAAAAAGCTGACTCGACGTGGGTTTGGAGTCGTACCTGCCATGTTGAAGGTCAAGGCATCATAGTGGAGACACTTTCAAAGGAAGTGGCTTTGCTCTTTCCTGTATGGTGAATAAATGAAAACAACCTGTGATCATGCTTCGAAGCCTACAGTAACAGTGTAGGACTGCTCCACATGCTTGAAGACCTGAGCTTTGGTTTTACCCTTCCCTCCCCCCACCTAGAATACTGGCACATACTAGGAGCAGCCTTACTAACCCACAGTTGTGTGTCAAAACACTCAAACCACATCGTAAGAGAGGGGATGTCATACTCTTACGATTTGGAAATTTGCACATGCTCATTGCTTACGTTGTGCGGTTCAGTGTCACTACAGCTTTTTTCTCATTTATGCTGGACTGTTGTTACCCCTTCCTCTTCTTTGTTTGTGGTCCGCACAATAAGGAGCAAAAGAAAGCTTTGTTGAAAAAAAGACAAAAAAAACTAAAAACAACAAAAAAAATACAAAAAATCCCACCCAAAAATAATTAAAAAAAATAACAAAAAAAACCAACAGCAACAGACTTTGACAAATGCACTGACTTTTTTTTTTTAATTTAATGTAGCCTGGACTTTACCTGCATATGCACATGCTCAGAATTGTCCTAGTAGGCTGATAATGTATCACCTCTTCAGCTTGGATCCTATCGTGGATTTATTTACAAACATCAAATGCCTTCAAGCCAATCCTTCTTGCTGTATGTTTTGCAGCCTACTGTAGTAGATAAGCAACAGATGTGGGGCTGGGGTTGGTGGGGGAGGGTGGAGAGTTCTTAGAAAGAAACTAATAGACTTCATCAAGATTGTATACCTTCTTGATTTCTCTTAAGAATTTGTTGCCTTTCTACTATTATCGCAAAGCAGCATTTTGTTACAGACTGCCTAAAAATCACTTAATCTCAGGTGAACTCATCACTTGCCAAACTGTTGGAATGCTATTTGTTTTATGTTGCACTGTTGAGTTACTTCTCTTTGGTTTTGTGTTTGTGTTTTGTTTTTTTTTTCTTGTTCTTTATTCGAGAGGGGGATCGGGAATAGGGACATGTACAAAAGTGACAATACCCACCCTCATTCCCATTTTTCTAC